>PVJC01000455.1:0-70531 GCA_004026665.1 Murina feae
CTCTTGTTTTTGTTTTGTTTTCTGTTACTCCTCACCTGAGGATATTTTTCCATTGATTTTTTGGAGAGAGTGGAAGGGAGTAAGGAGAAACAGAGAGAAAAACATTGATGAGAGAGAGACACATCAATTGGTTGCCTCTGGCATGTGCCCCAACCAGGGCCTGAGATCAAGCGTGCAATTAAAGTGCATGCTCTTGACCAGAATCAAACCCGGGATGCTTCAGTCTTGGGGCAGATGCTCTATCCACTGAGCCAAACTGGCTAGTGTTCTTAAGCACAAGAAGGCTGCAGTCAGCCTTAGATATCCTTCATTCAGGCATGAGTTATAGCACTGTTGGCTATGAGTCCAATGTTAATGAATCAGTAATACATATTGACAAAGGTGTCATTAAACAAAAACACATAAAATAAGCTTATGTGTTGACCAGCTGATGTGACCAGGGGCTTACAGGAATCCAACCCTCTACTTCCTGATCAGCAATAGAAGGGACTGGCTGGGCGTGATTCAGTGGTTGAGCATCGACCTATGAACCAGGAGGTCACGGTTTGATTCCTGGTCTGGGCACATGCCTGGGCTGCAGGCTTGATCCCCAGTCAGGGGCATGCAGGAGGCTGCTGATCAATGATTCTCTCTCACCATTGATGTTTCTATCTCTCCCTCTCCTTTCCTCTCTGAAATCAATAAAGATGTAAAAAAAAACCAAAAAAAAACTAAAATACTCTAAAAAAAAAAAAAAACAATGGAAGGGAGGGAACAGGTGGGAAGTTCTTGGAGTAATGTAGACTGTAGGTAATGGTGGCCTGAATTAGTGCAGAGGCCATGGGGCAGAGGGAAATGGTAGAAATTCCAGAGACATTTAGGTGGGAGAATTCACAGCACTTGATGGTAGAGGAGGAGTCAGGAATGACATCGGATCTATAGCATCACTAGCTGGGTGGATGGTCACACAGCCCCGGAAACAGATGATCCAGGAAGCAGAGCAAGTATGTAAGGGAAAGGAGGAATTCAGCTCTGGGCATGGTAAAGTTTGGGATACCCCACCAGGCTGGAAAAGGATCAGGGCTAGAGGTGATGGTTTAGGCTCCTGAAAAAGGGGAGTGGGAGAGAACAGTCAGGAAGAATAGAGGGAGACCCAGACAACCCTGAGAAACACCTGGATCTAGGGGACAGAAGAGGAGCATCCTGGGGAGAGGGTGAATCAGGTGGGGTCACCAGAGCAAAAGAGAGTTTCCAGATTGGGGGAGGGGGGTGCCCAATGACAGACAAGGCAGTGGCTGAAATACCTTCTGGATGTAGCAATGCAATGTCAGTGAACCACAAAAGGCTGAGGAGGAAATGAAGGAAGTGATGACAGCTCTCTTACCAAGTTTGGCATCAAGTGGGAAAAGATGGTGGCAGGAAGGGGTCAAGCTGAAGAGGAATGGAGGCTGAGAGGGGGAAAGTGCGTCCCAGCAAGTCAAGAAAGAGAGGCAGCCCTGACCAATTTGGCTCAGTGGATAGAGCGCCGGCCTGTGGACTGAAGGGTCCTGGTTTCAGTTCCGGTGAAGGGCATGTACCTTGGTTTCGGGCACATCCCTAGTGGGAGGTGTGCAGGAGGTGGCTGATCGATGTTTCTCTCTCATCGACGTTTCTAGCTCTCTATCCCTCTCCCTTCCTCTCTGTGAAAAATCAATAAAATATATTTTTTTAAAAGGAAGAGAGGCAGTGGTTTGAGAACTAAGTGAGAAAGAATCAAAAAGCGGGATATTTGTGAGATTTCACAGAGGATCGTGACAAGGAATAGGCCATGAGAGTGAATGGCTAAGGGAACGACTAATGTGTCTGGGGACTGGATACACTGTTTACACCAGCTGTGTGGCCATGCTGGATGATAAGGTCTAGGGGGAGAGGAAAGTAGGGAACCTAAGTCTTCACTGAATGAGGGGCATCTGTTGAAGAGGAAAACTAGCATATCGTTGACCCCCGAGGTATGCCTCAAAGAATTGGCCTTTTTGGGTAATTTAGGCCTTGGGGGAAGAAGCAACTTGCCAAGATCAACCAACTAGGAAAATATACCCCAACATCTGCTGGGTAACCTGTACTTGTGGTCCTTTCACTGAATCTCCTAACCCCTCCATGTAACTCCCATTCAACTACCTGGGCACCTGAGGGGCCCTCCAACGATTAGTACTGTGATCATTCAATCTCCTTTCAGCCCAGCCGGTGTGGCTCAGTGGTTGAATGTAACCTGTGAACTAGTAGGTCATGGTCCAATTCCTGGTCAGGGCAAATGCCTGAGTGGCCAACTCCATCCCCAGTGTGGGCGTGTACAGGAGGCAACCAATTGATTCTCTCATCATTGGTATTTCTATGTCTCCCTCTCCCTTCCTCTCTGAAATCAATAAATTTACTCTCTCTCTCTCTCTCTCTCTCTCTCTCTCTCTCTCTCTATATCTTTTCAACCTGGTGCCTTCATCTTCCTCAATCTTTGAGGAGGGGCAAGGAAAAGCCATTTTCTGTGTTTGATAGAAAACTAACTCTGAAAAGCACTGGTAATTATTTTGTTTCTGTCCAGTCATAGTGGAATTAATGTGCTTGGGGTAGAGGCATCGCTGACTAGCATAGGAATTTTTGCAAAGGTTGTGCATTCAGGCTTCAAGGCTGAGAACTCAACAAGCAAATGACTCTGTTGCTGAAGGAATTCTCATCTATGACACAACTACTGCCGTTTAGTGTTTTTCTTCCTGTTTTTTTCCAGGTCATTTTATGAAGAGCTTTGAGATTTGAAAGCCACAGTATGGTTGCATTTGGGGGATTTTGCCCCTTTCCTGTAGCCATGGAAGCAGGGCAGTATTCAGTCCCCAGGATTTTCCTATAACCTTTGTTAGGGCAATAACCAGAGGGGGAACTGGCTTAATTTGTTTTGTAAGTGTCCTCCTGGACCAAAAGATATCATTTTTTGGATAAGTGTGTCACAGTTTCGTGCTGTGTGACAGATGGAAAAATCCTATGTAGGGCATGGAGGAAGGACTCTGAGGGGCCGGCTGGCAGGCAGGCTGATAGGAACCCATCTCGCCTGGTGGTTCCATTCGTGTGCACTTCCTGAAAAGAACGGTCCTGTTTGAGTATCTAGATTGTAAAATCGGAGAGTTCACCATTGCGGATGAGAAGTTCCCTGCAGCAGCGGATGGAAGGGGCTGGGTCTGTGCAGACATTTTCACCCCAGGTGCCTCACATCTGAGAACACTAGAGTAGCTCTCTGCGCGCGTGCTCACTAGGGTTGGAATCCCGAGCGTGCGGCAGCCCGGGCTAGGTCCCCGCGGGTTTCACAGGGCCTGGGAGATGGGTAAGTGGGGGGAGGGGTGCGCTTTGGGTGACCACCTGACAGCTCCAGCCCGCGTATGCCACCGTCCACCCAGGCAAACGCGCGTGGCTGTCTGGGCCCTTCCCTGTCTGCCCTTTCACCCGTTTCCCCCACGTTCTTCCTCTCACTCCTGCCCGCCCTGTAGTCACATAACGGGATCCCTGTCCCGCTCTTGGCAGGGTGCGCCCTTTTGGCCTCTCCCCATCCTCCTCATGGCCAACGATCGGTCCTGGGCATCCTCCGGGACTGACTCTGGAAACCCTGTGGTCCCATTCTGCGCCTAGACCCACACCGCGGGCAAGGCAGGCCCCGCCTGCCCTGGACTTGCTGGCCAGACCAAGGGTCAGACAGCGCAGCCTTACTGTCCTGTCACTGGGGCTTAGGGAGGCTGGCCTGGGCGGGAGAGCGAGGGATGCCCGGCTTCCGGCTCGCCTAGCAGCCGCTGCGCCAATCCCTGTCCACTGCCACCGGGGCGCCCGGGGACCAGGGAGATGCGCTCCCGCTGAGGGTGGTGAGGCCTGGGCGGGAACGGAGGCCAGCCGGCAGGGCTCCCTGGGACCCTCTATGAGGGGCCGCGAGCCCCGCCCCTCCGGGGCCACAGGGTCACGTGGCCCGCCTCTCCCCCGAGGGCGGGTCACGTGACGCCAGCGCGCCGTTGCCCGGGCAGCCGCTGCGGCGGGCCGGCGTGGGCGGGACAGCCGGCGAGGCGGGGCGGCGGGGGACCCCGCGGGACCGGCGGAAGGAGGCAGGGGCCGCGCTCTAAGCCCTGGCCCGGCCACGGGGCCACAGGGCCAAGCCGGAGCCGAACCGGAGCCGAGCCGGGCCAGACGGGCAGAGCAGCTCGGTGAGTGCGCGTCGCTGGGGGTCTGCGGGAGGTAGCTGGGTCCTCGTCCGTCCGCGGGACCGGAATTGCACCAGGGGAGGGACGCGCTTTCTCCTGGGCAGGCTCGGCATGGGGTGGGGTGGCGGCCAGGTGACCCTAACTCCGCGGATCCCCGGGCGGGTTGCGGCGCCGAAAGGGCGGAGAAGTCGGGGGCGCGGGCCGAGTCCGGTCTTGCGGCGTCTGGGGCTTCCCTGGGGGAAGGATGGACATGCAGATGGACTCTTCTGAGAGACCCCGTGGGGACTGCTGGGCCTCCGTTCCCCGAAGGTGTGACAAAGACAGACAGAATGAGAAACAGGCGTTTCTGCCGTGCACTCACCATTGCTCACGCTCCATATGCTTAAAGGAAGTTAAGATGGCAAACCCCAAACCCAACCCTGGATGTGTTTCTAACAGGCCTGCTAAGGAGGGTAGCTAACGTAGAGAGAGTCCCAGTTAGTGAACCAAACCTCCCTTCTCTGACTTCCCTTTTTAGAAATAAACAAGCCCTTCAGGTTCCAGCAGGACAGCATCCTTTGGAGCCGCTGCCACCTGACTGAAATGTGGCTCCATCTTGCCCCCCCCCCCCCCCCCCCCCCCCAACCCCAGTTGAGTGTGAGGACCAGACTCTGTCTCCCTCCGGCAGGGGACACCTGGCAGAAGGGAGGACAGTAGGGCTGGCAGGGACAGGATGGATTTGAGTCAGGTCTAGGCTGCTCCCTTTGCAGGAAGTGGCTTCTGTCTTCAAGCAGACACACAGCCCTTCCTTCCCACCCCTGCCACTCTGAGGAGGTCACAGGGCTGCTGAGACTGCCCTGACCACTCCCAAGAGGCCACCGTCCCCACTCTGGAACTTGAGCCCAGCCCCTGCTCACTGATGGCCCCAGAACGTCCCTCTCCTTCACTCCGTACTTACCTCTGTGTTTTTGGAGGTTACCAGGCCCTTCTGTCATTTCATTTGGCACACAGATCAGGCTGATACCAGATTGTTTCCCTCATTAGCTTCTTCCATGACCCATACTGTGCCCTGCGAGAGGAAGCCCAGCAGTCACACTGCCTGGGCTGCCCTCAGCTCCAGCACTCCCTGCATCCTGCCCCGCCCCCATTCCCTTGACCCCCTCTGCAGCCAGTCTTTCTCCCATGTTCCCCTGTCCCTCAGAGCCCTCCATGTGGGTAGCATCTTGTCTTTGAGGGAGAGTCCCTCTTTGCCAATATTGCCTTCACTAACTATGTCCTTATCCCCTATCCTTGCTCCCTGGAAGGGACCTTCTGCCTGCCCAAAGCTGAGGCAGCCAGCACGTCCCCTGCTCCCTAGGCCCTCTCACCCCCTCCACTAGAGCATTTAGCTCGTGGAATGAGAATCACCCATTATCTTGTTCCCCACTGGGCACAGGAACTCACAGGGTTCTTGCCCTTTTCATGTTTGATGCCTAAATACCAAAAGCTGCCTTACTTTAGGGCCCAGTAAACGTCTCTGTGATGCAGAATGTTGGATAGAGACATGGATACTCTGAAGGGGGTAAAGGTTGTGCCTTCTCCCCCTCCATACGCAGCACATGGTCTTTATCATACTTGAAGGCCCACGTCTGTTACATGTGGGAAAATGAGAGAAAAGTGCATGTCCAAATGATGCCATCCTCCATTATTTGGAGGTAACCAAGGGACTGGTTAATGAGCAACATTCCTCTGAGTTCTATCCCAGGGAAGGCAACTTCCAGTTATTAAAGTTCTTCAAAGTAGTGCTGCAGCTGCAGACGTGGGCAAGGGGGCAGGGATGCTGCCAAGTAGGCATCCTAGTAATTGACATCTCTGGCAGGAATAGAAGAGCACAGAACTGTTCCCCAGGGTCCTGTTGGTCAGTGAAAACTGGTCTCCGTAGCCTGGAGTGAACAAAAAGGAGGGCACCCCAAAACAGAGCTCCTCCAACTTCCAGGGCCTTCCCGTGGGACGCTTTTAGAGATTGGCATGGATGGATCAGGCTTGGGGCATTGTCTCAGCTGCTGACACTGGTAAACACCCTGACTCCTCTCCGCCCCCTCATCCCCAGCCATGTTCCCTGGGATCCAGAAACCCTTATCTGTCTGTAATCGCCTTAAGCAGGCTTTTCATGAGGCCTGTCGGAGCCTAAATGTACAAGTTACTATCTGATGCTAACTGAGCTGTGAAGTGCCTGTGTCCTTGAAACTTGCCTTTCAGATTTATTAGAGCTGATCCCAGCATGCTGCCAAACAGGCCAGCCCCTTGGGCCACAGGAGACCACCAGTCCCTATTTGGATTAGTGGAGATTTGGGTTTAAATTCACAAATCTTGACAGGTCAGTCTTTCTGATCTTTATTCTGTGTTATTATCTCACCAGATGTCTTCCTGGGATAACTCCAGGGGTCTCCAGTCTAATAAAAGGCTAATACGCAAATTGTCCCCTCCACTGGGATTTCAATGGGGAGTTCAACTGGGAGCTCAACCAGGGGGTGGGACCCCCCCCACCAGTGCACTAATTTGTGCACTGGGCCTCTAGTTTCTTTATAAAACACTAGGGGCCCGGTGCACAAAAATTTGTGCACTCACGGGGGTCCCTCAGCCTGTCCTGTGCCCTTTCGCAGTCTGGGACCCCTCAGGAGATGTCCACCTGCTGGCATGCTTGGCCAGCCTGGGTGAGGGACTGAGGGCCATTTTCAGGCTGCCCATAGTCCCTTCAGGGTTCAGGTCCCTACTGGGGTGCCTGGGCAACCTGGGTGAGGGGCTGAGGGCTGTTTTCAGGCTGCCCATAGCTCCCATTGACCCAACGTCCCAGCTAGGCTGGTTGGAAGCAGGTTTCTGGGGTTTATTTATCTTCTATAATTAAAAGTTTGTTTCCTTGAGCGGAGGCCTAGTCAGGCAATGAAGCCTCCTGTTTGCTTCAGCTCCATGGCTTCTATAATTGAAACATTGTTGCCTTGAGCAGAGGCCCGGCAGGCCTAGGCAGGCAGTTTCAATTCCATTGCTGGTGAAACAGAAGCCTCCTGTTTGCTCTAGCTCCATGGCTGCCAGCCGCCATCTTTGCTGGGTTAATTTGCATACAGCCGCTCTGATTGGCTGGTGGGTGTGGCTTGGCTGGTGGGAGTGGCTTAGGTGTCTCAGAGTGATGGTTAATTTCCATATTACTCTTTTAGTAGATTAGATTCTTGTGTCAGTTAGATTTAATTTTTCATTTTGTTAAACGTTTCCATTGCAGCCTAGATGTGGCTGTACTTTAGGTATATAAACAAAGTATTTTGGGGGTGAACCATGATTAAAATTAAGTTGGAGCTGCTGGTTTAGACATTTGGTGTATGGGCTTGGTGAAGGAGCCAATGAGCCATCTGTGGGATTGACTCAACCGCTCTAAGTGAATCCCACCTAGGCAGAGTGACAGGCAGCTCCTCCAGCCTTGGTTGCCCTCCCATGGCTGGTCCCCAGCAGCCACATGCGCACCCAGCTGGCTGCCGTGGGGATGGTGTACTGTGGGGAGAGCCTCTCCTCGGGTGAAAAGGGGCACAGCCAGAAAGGGGGCTGCCTTCTTGCCCCACATGCAGCGCACATTGTATGTTGTTCCTGACCTGCTTCTGGGTGGGAGTTTTGTATATAGCAGAGCAGCTCCTTCGCTTTGATCTATTGAAAGTCAGCACACTCCCCCCCCCGCAGGGTTTATAAAAAAGAAAAAGAAAATTTAAGTTGGATTTGAGAAACTAGCAGCTGCTTGGAAAGGTGTATCACATGGACACCTGGACATTGAAAAGCAGTTGAGTCTACAGGTCCTTTATCTTGTTCAAGAGGCCTGTAGGGTGGGATGTCCTCATTTGAAGATGATCGAAGTCAGCAAGGTCAGGTGTCATGTTCAACATCACACAGTTGGGTCAAATCCAGACTTGGTAACTTGAGGTCCTTGGATCTTTCTGAATGCCACAGCTCCTTACTCCCTAAAGATATGTGCAACCTGGGGGACAGTGTTAGGTGCTCTTGGCCAACCTTGGAATTCCATTCACCCAGAGCCACACTCAGCTTGAACCCTTCTGAGCTTGGGATGGCAGGAACAGTGTTGAACACTGTGGTGGTTCTTGGAAATGCACTCCTGAGCCGCCTCCTATAAACAGTCCACGTGTGGAGGCTGCATCAGAGACCAGGACCCCCCACTCACACATCGCTGGCCCCCATGGTGCTGGTGTAGGGTGTATACAGGGGCCCCAGAGAAGATGAACTGGGTTTTCCAGGCCCCAGGAACCCTTTGGGATACCTGAGCGTGTGTCTCTCTTGCCCCCAGCCTGGCTCCCATGATGAGTGCTGAGCTCAATGTGCCTGTGGACCCCTCCACCCCTGCCTGCCCTGAGCCTGGCCACAAGGGCATGGATTACCGGGACTGGGTCCGCCGCAGCTACCTAGAACTGGTCACCTCGAACCACCACTCCGTGCAGGCCCTCTCCTGGAGGAAGCTCTACCTGAGCAGGGCCAAACTGAAAGCCTCCAGCCGTACCTCCGCTCTCCTCTCAGGCTTTGCCATGGTGAGTGCAAACACATGGTGGGAACATGGCTTGCAAAATGGGCTCTGGCACTCCCTCTGAGCCCTACTCGCAGCCAGGATGGACCATTAGGAAGTTTCCCTACATCCCATCTCCTCCAAGGTGACTGTGACTGCTCTGTCAACCAGAGGGGCTGCTGGGCATACAGGGGAGTTCCCAAGCCTCAGAGCCCACAGAAAGAGCCACTCTCACATTCACAGGTAAGTATTTGCCTGGCCAGGAAGTGAGGGTGGTAATTAAAATAGCTTTAGAGTATTTAGGGACCACTCGAGAGCTGGGAAACCTCAGGACTTGAGCAGGAACTGGATTGATTTGGGTGTATGCAGTGTAGCCCAATTGGGTGCAGATGCCCCCAAATGTGGCCTCCAGGGTGACTAATCAGAGCCTCTGGCCTCACTCCCAGTTGCCCACCTGTGGCTTTCCTTCTGCGTCATCCCCAAGACAAGTGAGGACAAGAGTCCATCTCAGGCAGAACTGAGGGCGCTGTTGACTCTACAGCCCTCAACCCACATCCCTTTAGGGAACGGCCCTGAGGTTGCAGGTGTCATGAGTCAAACTACTGGGGCTGCGCAAACTCTCTCTCTCTTGTATGTTCAGAGGTCCTACTGGGCCAGAAGCAGGGGTTTATTTTTTACGGAAAGACAGCTGTTTTCCTGTAGTCCAGAGCCTCAGTTGTCAAATTGGCAGAAAATAAAAAGCTGCCAGAGTGAGGTCATTCCTCTGACAAGGGCATGCTTAGTCATCGGTCGGGAAAATGACACCCTACACAGTCAGGCATGACTTCATACAGGTGAGGCAGAGGTCACCAAACTGAGAGGCAATAAATTTGGGTTTAGGTCTACTTTAAAGCAAAGGCTTATCTTGTGTTTTTGTTTTCTTAAACATAATTACAAAAGTGTGCAATTACATGGTGCACAACTTTGGCTCATAGTGATTTTCTTCCTGTGGCTTCCATCACATTCAAAAGACAAAATTTTGCCCAGCCGCTGTAGCTTAGTGATTGAGCCTTGACTCATGAAGCAAGTCACGGCATGATCAGGTCAGGGCACAACCCCCAGGAGGGGGTGTGCAGGAGGCAGCCGATCATTGCTTCTCTCTCATCATTGATGTTTCTTTCTTTCTTTTTTTAAAAATATATATTCATTGATTTCAGAGAGGAAGGGAGAGGGAGAGAGAGAGAGAAACATCAGTGATGAGAGAGAATCATTGATCTGCTGCCTCCTGCACTCCCCTACTAGGGATGGAGCCTGTAACCCAGGTATGTGCCCTTGATTGGAATCGAACCCAGGACCTTTCAGTCCGCAGGTTGACGCTCTAGCTGCTGAACCAAACCAGCTAGGGCTTGTTATTGATGTTTCTATCCCTCTCAGTTCCTCTCTCTGAAATCTATTAAAAAAACAACACATTTTAAAAAATACAGAATTTTCTCAAGCTTAGTTTTAAGGAATGTGAGAAGTTTAGACCTCACCATTAAAATCAGAGCCTGTTTTCCGCACCACAGGAGAAATGCGGCATTGCATTACAAAGCTCATCTGTACGACATAATGCAGTGAGTCCGTTTCCTTTCCGTGTGGGACCTGGGTCTGGGGAATCGCTTCCTGTCTGCAGCTGTCTTACAGACCCTGGCCTTCCAAACATTTGGATTTCCAAACATAGGGCAGCTTTCCTGTTTTCCAGCCAACAATATACTCATCCAAGTTGAAGGCTTTAAAACCACTCATTCAAAATTTGAAAACTAGCCCTTGAATAAAGTCATCAAACAGAGTGACTTCCGGAGGAGGCTTTGAGATGTACAGGCAGCCTTCAGAGGTATGAAGTGGTCTCAGGATGAGAACAGTGGGCCCCAGCGTGCGCTCATTAGCTTGGCAATGGCGGTCTTACTTCCCAGTAGTGATTCCTTTCTTCCGCATTTATGGAGTACCTACTGTGTACCACAGGTGCTTCACTAAGCAGCCTGGGGATACATTTCAGAAGCTACACAGGGCCCTTGCCTTCTCTTCTAGAAGGTCCCTCTCAGGGAGGCTGCCCCAGCCTAACATGCACCGAGATTCCGCCACAGCCGTGAAACAGCATGGAGCCAAGGCCAGGGCGGATTAATAGGCCAGTAAGTCATAACCATTCCGACTGAGGCGCGGCTTGGGAGAAAGAAGTGACCAGTACAGATCCTCAGATAGCGTTTTGGCCGAATAAGGGCAGGCACATGGGCAAATGAAAACAGCAGTGTGCTAGGTGAGTCCCCTCTATACTACGTCTTCCCTGATTAGAATGCAAAACAGTAAGTGCTTATGCCCAACCTCCAGCTTATTTCCTCATGTTCATTCTTCTAACAGATCTGATGCCTCCTCTTTACATAAACGAAATGAAAAATGGCCTTTTGCTTCTTCTCTTGAGGCAGAATATAACGGCTTCCTTGTAGGCCTTTTAATCGTCTTTCTTATCTAGGTGCCCTCTGTGGTTTACAACATCCTTTTGTTGGGTCAGAGCCTACCCAGGCCACAGAGGCACTGAGAAAAGACCACCCTTCAACTTCCATCATGGGCTCTACTGTCTTCTTGGAGCAGCATTTACTGCTAGGTTTCTGTTCAGGTATGGTCCACTAGGACTGCTATATCTTCTTTTTAACTACCACTGAGGGGATGAGGTGCTCACTCTGAGAGGTGGTAGTTGCTAGAAGTTGTGACATCCTTCTTGTTACTTTAACATATATATTTTGATTTCAGAGAGGTAGGGAGAGGGAAAGATAGAAACATCAACAATGAGAGAGAATCATTGATTGGCTGCCACCTGTACATCCCCTATTGGTGATTGAGCCATAACGCGGGTATGGGTCCTGACTGGGAATTGAATCGTGACCTCCTGGTTCATAGGTCGATGCTCAACCACTGAGCCACACCAGCCGGGCCCTTGTTAATTTTTAAAAACAGGAATGACTCGGATCTAGGAGGCAAACGCAGCGGATAGAAAAACCTTCCTTTGGCTTCTCTCTTTCTGTCCCACCCCACCCCCTTCCTGGTCTGATGTCTTAACTTTCCTAGTACCTGGGGAAGGCCCTTGGTGAGCCCCAGAGCTCTTACTGGGCATGGACTAAACCCTCCACTGGGGAGGTCCACAGTGCTGAGTACTGGGATGGTGGGGTGGGCCTCAGAGGGTGCTATTCTGAATGGATGGGATCTGACCTGGCAGGGGCAGAGGCAGGAATGTGTTGCTCAGTCCGTAGTTTGAAAGCCATGTAGGGCCTGGGGTGAGCATGTACTACCTAAATGGCTATAAGCATTCACTGCTAGAGATAAGCTGGGGCTTCTTCTGGTTCCCTCTGTGTCTGATTTTTTCCCTTTCATTTAAAAAATAATTTTTATCATTTATTACATGTCCATAGTTTATAAATTAAATACAGTTGACCCTTGAACGTGGGTTTGAACTGCACGAGTCCCCTTACACATGGTGGGTGCGCCCAACACTCCGTGCTGCTCAGCGGCCAGCTGTCCTGTGACTTGTAACAATCCCAGCAGCCCCACCCATATTCTCCTCTCCCAGGGCAGCCTCTTGCAGCTTTCTCAGTCTTCACGGTTCCAAATGCCATTTGGAGACCGCTGTTTCTTTATCCATTTTGGACGTTACCTGTTGGCATCCTGTGACTGTGGATGACAATTCAGCTCACTCTTCCCAGCCCACCCTCCCTTCCCACAGCTGCCCCGCCTCGCATGGCCCTCATGTCCATCACCATTCCTGGCCTTTAGATATAAATGCAGTTTCTCTCTCTGGCTTTTGGTGTCAGCTGAGTGATGCACCCTGTGGTCTGTGTGAGGCTCTCTAGGTTTGCAGCTCTGAGTCTGGGCACCATCAGGAACCTCTGTTTTTCACTTTTTTTTTTTAACCTTTTAAAAGATCCGTTTTTATTTTTAAAACAACAGGGTTTTTTTGCAGCTAAGCCACACTGCAGCCTAGCTGTGATATCAATAGCAAAGCCACATGTTCCCAGGGAAGTGTGGGCTCTGCCCTGGCTCAGCCTGGCACCTCAGATACACCATACATTCCGTGTCTGGGAAGGCACCTGGAGGTGACTCGCCCGCTTGGTGCTTCTTTAGTCTCTCCGTACTTTTAGATTTTTTTCTCAGTGAGATCTTCTTTAGCTAATCAGGGGAAAAGGCAAGTTCAAAATACTTGAGCAGCGAAGAGAGTCCTGTGCTCTGCGAGGGCCTGGAAGGTGCTTGCCCAGCCCAGCAGCATCCTCTCTGCCTTGCAGGTGGCCATGGTGGAGGTGCAGCTGGAGACGCAGTACCAGTACCCACCGCCCCTGCTCATCGCCTTCAGTGCCTGCACAACGGTGCTGGTGGCCGTGCACCTCTTCGCCCTGCTCATCAGCACGTGCATCCTGCCCAACGTGGAGGCCGTGAGCAACATCCACAACCTCAACTCCATCAGCGAGTCGCCGCATGAGCGTATGCACCCCTACATCGAGCTGGCCTGGGGCTTCTCCACCGTGCTCGGCATCCTGCTCTTCCTGGCTGAGGTCGTGCTGCTCTGCTGGATCAAGTTCCTGCCTGTGGATGCACGCCACCAGCCTGGCCCTGCCCCTGGCCCCAGTGGCCACACAGGCTGGCAGGCCGCCCTTGTGTCCACCATCATCATGGTGCCTGTGGGTCTCATCTTCGTGGTCTTCACCATCCACTTCTACCGCTCGCTGGTGCGCCACAAGACCGAGCGGCACAACCGCGAGATCGAGGAGCTGCACAAGCTCAAGGTGCAGCTGGATGGGCACGAGCGCAGCCTGCAGGTCGTGTAAGGGCGCGACTCCCTGGGGGCTGGGAGCCAACAGAAACAGCCTGCTTTTGAGGGGATTTTAAACATGTAAATTGCCATGAGGCTGCCTAGACACTGCCAGATAGTTCAACACCAAAGGTTTACTCCTGTCTTAATGCCGTAAAACCCGGCTCATCTTCCCTCAGAAAATGGAAATCCTTAAATGAGAGACGATTCTGTTGCTAAGAGCTTAAGGCAAAGAAAGGCTGAGTCCTTGGCCCTGCGGACTCAGGTGGGCTTCCAGCACTGTGGTCATCCCGAGATGGGGAAGGAGTGGCCAGCAGTGCGGGGAGCCTGGTGGAGGCCGGGAGAGTCAGGGTAGGTAGGGCTGGGAGTTCAGAGGATTGCCCAGGACTCTGCAAGTGCACTGCCTGGCAGCCGGTGGTACATTTGATAGTACCAGCTGCTGTGATTAGGTGGAAATTGTGGCAATTAGATGGGCACAGGATTACTGCTGGGCCTGGTGCTTCCCGCCCTGCTCTGCAGGGGGCTGGGTGGCCTGGCTTGAGGGCAAGGCCGGAGCCTGGGGCACATGTCAGCCCAGCAGGTATGGGTACTCCAGGAGGAGGCAGACTTGTCAAGGCCCAGGGGAGACTTCCGCGAGTGGAGGCCTGGCAGAGTTGGGGAGGCATGTCTGGGGGCAGCCTACTTGAGGAGGCTGTTAACTGAGGGAACTCCAAAGCACACTGGGCTCAAATTCCTTCTTCCCAGCCAGCCTGGAGCCCTGGCCGCATTGACCCAGCAAGGCTACCAGGTAGGGAAGAGCCCACAGTCCAGAAGCTACATCTCTTGGCCTAGAATGCCCTCTGAGCCTGATCCTCCAGGCTCTGGCCCAGAAGGCCAGGGGCATTTGCTCAGGTGACAGAGCCTGCCCATCTCCTTGCTGCCTATGGTTCCTGGCAGCAGAGGGGCAGCTTGGGGGATTTCCTATCTAGACAAGGCTGTTGGCCTGGTCTGGTCTAGGGGTGGCCAAATGTGGGTCTTGCTCATGAGATGGAACAAATGCAGAGAATGCACAACCGCACATCATGCTTCCCCCTGAGCCCCAGCCTCTCAGCCCCGGCCGGCGTGTTTACTGCCGTGCGCAGCATGGGCTCTGGTTGCCCTAGCTCGTGTTCTTGGGCTGTTCACATACAGGCCACAGCTCAGCTTACGTGTGAGCATGCGATCCCCCAAGCTGCTGCTGAAAACCACGTTTAGCACATTGGCTGGCAGCCAACGGCAGGAGGAGGCCATTTCCTCGTTGGACTTCATGCTCTGGTGGCATTTCTATCAACAGCCTAGTATCTCTGGGATCTGGGTGGCCTGGCTGAAGTTCCTGGGAATGTGACCTAGTGGTGAGAACATGAACCTCAACCTGTGACTCTGACATGCTGACTGGTGACACTATGGGGAGCAGACATGGAGCCCCTCCAGGCCAGAGAAGAGGCCTGGCGTCTTCTACAGGGCGTGTCCCTGGTACCTTCTGCAGACATCTGTCCTGACTTGCTTGCTCTCTAGTGCATGTTTCCTCTTTCCCACAACCTTGTTGAAAAGGCTTAATTGGTTTAATGTGTTTGCTTTGCAAAAGAATGTCAGCATCACTGCAAGACAGCCACTTAGTGACCTGGCAGTGACAAAAGTAGCCGGCTCTTCCTCACAGCTCGGAGCAGGCAGCAAGCTCTTACTCTAGCCTGAGCCTTTTGGGGGTCATGCTGAGCTCACTCCTGCTACCACTTTCCTGGGCCATTTGGTGCCGCTGCCCCAGGTGTGTCAGGTCCACAGAGTCCCATGTTCCCCAGACTGGAAAGCACACCCCCAGTGCCAGTGGGGGCCCATTATGCCCGATCCATGGGCAGAGCTTTCTGCCTGACCACAAGGTCAGATACAAAGTGCGCAATGACAGTGCCACATACCATGTTAAAACTGGGAGAGTAACGTTCCTATAATTTCCTGTTCCCATCCAGAGTGCTTTCCCAGCTCCAGCCTTTCTAGAGACACGAGGCAAAGAATTTCTGTGGGAACAGGTGACACTGAGTCTGGGGATTGGTGATGGGCAGGGTGGGGAAGGACATCCTCAGGGGAGCGGAGGAGCTTGTCTGGAGATGGAGGATAAGCTGCTCATTGGAGCTGCAGGAACAGCTCTGCAGGGCAGTTTAGGGGAGGGGCTGGCAAATTACAGGCTAGAAATTCAGATTCCGGAGGTTTAACGAGATTGTGGACTGTTCCAGTACAGGCCTCTCCATGGGGAGGCACCATGGGCCGCCCCGGGGCCAGTGTGGGCTTGTCCTGTTTCCCTCTGAGCAGAGCCTCTGGTGCTCGTAAAACAAATGCCTGCAAATACTTGAGGCCCGTTCCAAAGTGGAACACAGTCTCCATTTAGTTCCTGACCAGAAGTATCAAAACTGAAGTGTTTCTATTTTAGAAACTGTGGGGCAGAACATATTTTAGTGTCTTCTAGGAAGGTCTGTGGAGGATAAAATCACAGAAACTGAGCGGACGGGGGTTCATCTGCAGTCCTTATCTGTCTTGTATTAGTTCATTATGCATGACACTGTGTCAGTCATGTACGGTGTACAGACCACAGTCCTGTATGTGGATTTTTAAGTTGTCCTGGATTGAACTGAATAAACAAGCGACACGCTGCTCTTTCCGTCTGAGTGGAAGCTGTGATAGCTGCTGGTCCTTCCCTGGTGTCTGCTGCATCCTGGACCCTTAAACCCCTCCTGCCTCCTCCTATTTAGTGATCACCAGCCTGTGTCCTAATAGGCTTCCCAGGTCAGAGACTTCTCTGGAATAGACGGACAGGAGACTTGGACCCAGTCATGCCACAAGGCTCCCACCTAGTGGAGCCCCTCTGCCTGGCAGCTTCTCTTCCCTTTCCAGAAACACCGCAAGGGGCAGCCCCAAGTATAGCTGAGTGCCAGCAGAGCCATCTGGACAGGGTCAGCTTGAAGTCCTCCAGGAGAGGAGCCACTGAAGCGTTGGTCCCTCTGGGCTTTCTCCAACCCCAGGAACCTGTGGTGGCTCTGGACTGAGGCAGGTGTCCAGTTGGACAGCAGTAATGCAGAGCCCTCCCTTGGTCTCGGGGCACTCACGAGGAAGCTCCCAGATTTTCTGTTTTGTAATAGTTGCCCAATGAGGTAGAGGCCCTTCTAGGAAAGAATTTCTGTCTGTTATTAATTTTCTGGCACTTCAAGCCAGACAGTCCTAGAATGAGGCATGCAAAGCAGATGACACCACTATATGGGACAGTTCTGCCAATACAGGGGGCCAGACTGCCTCTGCAGCCTGGAGGGAGGACTCCTTAGGCCCTGGGGCACCAATGACCTGGACTCAGGACAAAGCTCAGGGCCAGCAAACTGACTCTGTAGACCATTTCCCCCACAAGCCTAGCAAGCCCATGGCCAGGCCCCACTTATCATTCAACTGACCCGATGAGAGAAGACTCACTCCTGACTCGGATACTTCCAGAAGGTTGAGGGATAGCGTCCACAGAACCCTGGATAGGACCCAGCAGGGTGAGGGGGGACAGGACTGAGCCTGGACTCCACTCTAAGCCCGTTTAAAATATGCAGACAGTACAGGCAGTTTCTGCACAAGTCTCAGCAGAAATAACCGAGGGTCCTCCCTGGATTGAGCTCAGCCCTGTTAGGACCAACCTGGGCCTCACTCCCCGACCCTGTGAATAGGAACCAGCCCCAAGTTTCCTCAATAGCAGGCTGAGGAATGCCAGCAGACTCCCCAACTTACTCTGGAAGAGGGCACTGCAAGAACCCCCCTTGGACTAGATGCTTCCGTATTAGTATCTTCCCATAGGCTCCTGCCTTCTAGTCTGAGACTGCAAGAGCAGTAGCACAGATGAGCATCTGGTGTAGCAGGAAAGCAGCAAGCTACCTAAAATACGGGGGTTCCCCAGGCTGTGGCGCAGGGATTAGCCCTTCAGAAACACAGCACAGCAGCTACAGTGGTGCCCAAGAGCGGCTCTGGAGGAAGCACCCCAGCCTGGCCACCAGCCCCAACCCCACCCCATGGGCAGTGGGTGGCTTAGGTGAGACAGTGAGCAGCTGGGCCTGACAGTCTTCACACAGCAGCTTCAAGGACAGACTCAACTCGAATCACCGACTTTCCTACGTGATGAAGCATTTCCTAACACGTGCTCTGCCGATTGTAGCAATTTAAGGGCCAAATGTCAAACATCTGGCAGGCACTAGGAGCTTCCAGGAGAAACAGGCTTCTCCGTTGAGTGACTCCCCAGCCTTAACAGGTCTCTGCCTGACAGGTCTTGGGCTGCAGCATTTCCCAAACATCCATTCCCACCTTTACTTGCAGAGCACCTTGCAGACTGCATCCAGGGTGGGATGCTCTAAGGCCCAGCCGCTGAGGGCAGAGGCTCCCCACTGGGCGCCATGGAGCAGCCCACCATGCCTGCAGGCCTGCTTGGTGGCTCAGATGCAGCAAGAGCGGTTCCGCCGGGCTTGTATCTAAGTGCTCAGTGCTAGGTCTGTAAGGGCTGGCGTGGAGATTACAGACCTGGGAAGAAGCTGTCCTCCACCCTCCTACTGAGTGAGCTGACCCGGAAAACAGCAGTTAAGGCATCTGGGAGCTCACCGACCCCCACCCAGTAGCCACTAGGAGCCCACACAGCCTGTCCACTGCGTCTTCACAGCATTCTCCAGTCCCAGCTAGTGGCTCAGCAACTATGACATCACTTCATGGGCAGTGCTGTGGCCAGTGTCTCCCCCAGCCCTCCTGCTCTCAAAAACTCCAGAGTGACTATGAAGACCAGTGCCGACCATGAAACTTCCCAGGCTGAGATGGGGCACTGGTCCTTCAAGTCTGGCTGACAGCATGGGGCGGTGAGCTGAGTGTATTTTGTCACATAAGCAACGGGAGAGAGGGCTGGCCACGCAGACCCAGGGAACATTGCCATCTCCCTCCACCTCAGCCTGCACGCCTGGCCACAGGTGCACAGCGGCAGCCACCCATCCAGGTGAGCACCACACACAGCACCAGCACCAGCCAGTGAACCACCTTGTGCTATCCTGGAAGCTGAAGAGAACTTCCCCATTTTTTAACATCATTACGCGGGGCGGAGGTGGGGTGGGCTCTGAGGAGAATCTGAGGGCTTCCTCAGGAGTGCCACCAGGCCGAGGGAGTCTCTGCATCACTGCTGCCCAGCTGGGCCCCGGCGGCCCACCCCCTATTTTAGGCTCCTGCTTTCCTATGTGTGGGCTAAATCTCGATTTCCCTCTCCTTGCTGCATCCTGCACCCCAAGTCTGGGTCAAGCATGACCCACACAGAGTCTGACTCAGAAACTGTCACCAGCTTTGAAATCTGAAACAGTAATAGCCTCAGATCTTCTACCAATTCCATTCTTTGATCTGGCACGCTACCCAAATGGAGGACTGTAGGGTGGGGCTCCAGAAAACCTCACTGAGACAAATGGATAAAGGAGAAAATGGTTTTAAGTGATTCCAAAGTTTTTAAAACTCAAATTATGCCACTTCCGTCAAACTGTGACAAATTAACCCAAACAAGTGGCCACAGTGCAGCTCAAAGGGGACTGACCTGAGACGACACATCCCCATCAAAACCAGTTCCCGGCAGGGCTTGTGCTGCCATGGCGTCAGGGTGTCAGCAGTCTTCTCTGAAAAACCTAATTAGCTGGGAAGGAAGACCCTTGTGCTGGGTTCCCCCCTTCAATCCTGGCAAAGGGTCAAGTCTGGAGCCGGACCCTGGGCCAGGCCCAGTGCCAGCTACTGTCCCGGGAAGGCAGCTCACCTGGGCCTCCCCTGAAAGGACAGCGAGATTCGCAGGAGCTCCTGCCCAAGCTCTTGCTGCCGCCCACCAGGACAGAACTCAGCCGACAGCTCCCTGAAGGTGGCACACACACGGCGGGCCTCGATGTGTCTGCGGTGGATGGCATGCTTCCACTGGTGCCGTGCGGCTCCGGTGAGCACAAGCAGAGAGCGGCGGGGTAAGGGGACGGCCACCTCCACCTCCTGGCACAGGACGGACCTACTAGGGGCCATCACACCTTCCAGAGCTTCCGGGAAGCCGGAAGGGGCCAGGCAGAGCAGTAGGCTGCCGGGCGCCTCCCGGGACATGGATAGCACAGTAGGGGACAGGAGGTTGAGGCTCACTAGCCGCTCCCCCCACAGCCAGGTGTCATCCAAGTGGGGATCAATGGCTGAGCCCCGCTCTGGGCAGTAGTCCAGGTTACACTGCTCCACGGGCCGGAAGTCCTCCAGGATGGGGTAGAGGCCCATTCTCCGCACTATCTCCCGGCTGAAGCTGGGGAGGCCTTGGAAGCCAGTGGTCTTGAGCTTTTGTTTCCGAAAGTTGACTTTGGGACCATAATCCTAAAGTGTGAGGACAAAAGGAAGTAGAGAAATGTCTGAATTTACAGAAATGTTATCACACACTAGGTCTAAAGAATTCAATCACAGTGACCAAGAAAAGAAAAATTTCTGACTGCACGGGTCTGACATTCCAGTAGGAAGAGGCCCACACTACAAAGATATACATGAACAGGAAACATCAGACGGCTGCAAATGCTAAGGGAAATAATGCAGGGAAGGGGATATGAAGTGTCAGGGACGTCTTGGCCCAGGTACTCGAGTAAGCAGAGCTAAAGACAAAAGGCCCCTGTGCGGGTAGTGCATCCAGGCGGTGACACCAAGAAGTTGAGATCTGGGACGAATGAGCAGCAGGAGAGGGAAGGCCCATCAAGGCAGCATTATCAAGGTGGGGACACCAGGGCTCAGAGCCACAAGGAAGAACAATTATCACGTGACATGGCAGGTCTACCTGGTATATACCTCAGAGAAATGACAACAGGTCCACACAGAACATGGATGCTCACAGCAGCACTATTCACAATGGCCAAAAAGTAGAAACAATCCAAGTGTTTACCAGCAGATGAATGGACAAACTAATGGGAGTATATCCACAGTGGAATAGAGTTAAGTCATAAAAAGCAGTAAAGCACGGGTATACGCTGCAAAATGATGAACCCTGAAAACATTAAGCTAAGTGAAAGACACCAGGCACAAAAGGTCACATACTATAAAAGCCCATTTACTAGTACATGAAATGTCCCGAATAGCCAAACCCACAGAGACACAGAAAGTGATTAGTGGTTGCCAGGGGACAGGAGCATAGGGAGGGACTGCTAATGAGTATGGGTTTCCTTTGGGGGGATAAAAATGGTCCAGAACTAGATAGTGGTAATGGTTGCACTACTTTGCCATTGTGACTATACTAAAAACCAATCCATTGAATTGTACATTTTAGTTTTTATGCGTTTTTACTGATTTCAGAGAGAAAAGATGAGGGAGAGAGAGAGAGAAACATCAATGATGAGAGAGAAACATTGATCAGCTGCCTCCTGCACACCCTCAACTGGGGATTGAGCCCAAAACCTGGCCATATGCCCTTGACCAGAATCGAATTCAGGACCCTTCAGTCCACAGGCTGACACTCTATCCACTGACCTAAACCGGCGAGAGCTGAATTGTACATTTACATGGGTGAATTTTATGGTATGTGGCTTCTATCAAAAAAAAGAGAGAGAGAATGAGGGGAACAGTCTAGAATATGCCTCAGATGTTTGCCTGAGGTATGAAAGGGGAGCATTAATTGCCGACTCCTGCCCTCTGGTCCCCCTCCAGTGGAGGGTGGCTCCATCTGGTGGAACTCCTCCTTCCAGGCTGGGCATGTCTCAGAAAGCCTGGGTGAGCGGCTCCTGTAGGGCATCGCTGGGAGCAGCAGGCAGAGAGCCTGACATGGGAGAGCAGCAGGCAGGGCACAGAAGCTGGAGCCTTTGAGGAAGCTGGAGTGACTGCTATGCCTGGCACCAGAGAGCAGCAGTGAAAACAAAGGCTGAGCTGGCTGACAGCGTGCAGAGCTTCCAGAGCATTTTAAGGACTTTGTGTTTAAGTTGGGAAGCCCAGAGGATTTGTAACAAAGTAGTGACAGAATCTTATGAGGTGTTACTGGTGTTACTTTCCTCTCTATTGAAAACTGACTGAAGAGGGGTCAGGGCTGCCCCAGGAACCCCCTGAAGGAATCCTGGGAAGGGGGCAGGGGCAGGGGCTGGGACGCATGTGTTGGCAGTGGTGGGGAGGGTGCTCTCAGATTCAGATAGATTTTGAAGGAAGAATGAACTGACAGGAATTACTGAGAAAGAGAGAAACCTGGAGAAATCCACGATTCCAGCCTGCACAGGTGGGAGATGGAATGTGCCGTGATGGGGACACTGCGGGGGCCTGCGTATGGGCAAACAGCCAAAGCTCAGTTTAGGGTCTGACAAATAGAAGCTTGTGCTGGAGATATGACCATGGGAGTCTAAAACACCGCGACAGTGTGTAGGGCCATGACTCACTAAGATCAGCAAGGGGATCTCTGGAGCAAGAAGAAAAGAGGCCCAAGGACTGAGCCCTGAGAACCCGTTGCTGGGTTACAGCATGGAGGTGAGGCATGGAAGCAGTTTTTGAGTGGGTTAAGCAGGAATGGGAGGAGAGGAATAAACGACAGTGAGAATAAACAACTCTTGAGGAATTCTGGTTTAGAGAAATGGAGCTTACTGGGAGCTGGGGGAAAAGATCCATTTGAGGCAAAATTCATCTTGGGGAGAGAGGGGAGCAATGCTGAACAAGGTCTTCTGAGTAGAAGGGACCAGCACACAACTGGAGGGGGCCTTGGAGAAGCCTTGGGCACAGGTGAGAAGAGAACGCACCCACGCATGGCAGGCAGGTGTGCAGATATGTCTCTTTTCCGAGAAAGACAAGGTCATCGATGGAAGGGAAAAGAGGTTTGGAAGAACAGCAGCAAAGTGATGACCTGGGGGAGGTAGGTATTTCTGCAGGAACAGGAAGGGCCCAGAGCAGGGAGACCTGACAGCAGGCTGCACATGGGTGCGAGGGAGAGGGAAGCTGGACCAGGGCTGTAGTTGAGCAGGAATAGTATGATGACGCAAAAAGTTGAGGGGCACCCAAAGAAATAACTGTAACTGGCTGTAGTAAGGAGAGATGATGGGAGGGGAAAAGTGAAAAGGTGGTCGGACACCTGGCCGGTGCGGTTCAGTGGTTGAGCGTCGACCTATGAACCAGAAGATCATGGTTCAATTCCTGGTCAGGGCACAGCCCAGGTTGTGGGCTCGATCCCCAGTAGAGGGTGTGCAGAAGGCAGCCAATCGATGACTCTCTCATCATTGATGTGTCTTTCTCTCTCTTCCTCTCCCTTCCTTCCTGAAATCAATAAAAACATATTTTAAAAAACTCAACCAAATGAACAGGTGGACGGATGGATGATTCACAGGTCCTGGTGGGGGCAAGGATTGCTGGAGATGAGGAATGGAAGGAGTGACCTTGACAGAGAGGAGTGGGACTGAGGAAGGGGGGGCTGAGATCCCGGACAAAGAGAAGGTCTGGGACCTGGAGGCCCGAAAATACATGAAACTGGCGGGAGAGAACTTAGAGACAGGAAGACATCTGGCACCCTTCCAGGAACCCTCCCTGACAGTCACCAGCACGAGGCCAGCTGGGCAAGAGCAGAAAGAGCTGGCGGTCCATCTTCCTTAGAGTCCTGGCTCATGGCATTCTCCTGGGAAGGTGGGCAGGCCAAGTAAGCTGGGCACAGCCCTGGTATAGCTTAAGAGGAGGGCACTGAGCAGGAGGTGAGGCAAGGGGCCCAGCAAACTGACTGTCCTTTCTGACAGGCCGGACCCTCCTCCCTAGCTCGGGCCAACCTACCTGCTTCCTGCGTCCAGACTGTGAGAGTTTCCAAGGCTCACGGTCCATCAGCTGCACCATCTCAGCTTCTTCCTCTCGGGTCACGAAGTCCTCTATCAGTGTCACGCCAGGGAAGGGGAAGGCCCAGCCTTCAAAGTCAGACTCCTCAGCCCCCACAGCCCAGCCAGTGTCCGAATAGTAAATGAAACGATGTGTTTTCTATAAAAGAAAGACAGGGGTCTTAGAGCCACTGGAGCATGCCCTCCCGGAGGTCCTCTTGGGAGCAGCCCCTGCCCAATGGTTTATCCTCCCCTGCAGCCACTTTGGACGGCAGCTAAAGTCTAGGCCAAACCCCTGCTTGGGGCTGCCTCCTGGGAAACACCCTCTCACTTTCCTCATCCATAAAAGGAAAGAGCATCCGCATAACCATTTTTTTTGTTGTTCTCATTTTATAGATGAGGTGATCAAGGTTCAGCAAAGATAAGGAACTAGCCAGAGGCCGGGGATCAGCCTGCGAGGCCACTGTAGGTTATCTTCTGCCCTCAGTGGTGAGAATGAAAGGAGGAGATGGTGTGAAAAGATCCAGACCAGAAGTTTGAGAAATATGCTATCCCTAAAGCTGGGGTCCCGGGGCCGTCCCGGGGTGAGCGGCACATGCTCTACAGTCCAGGTGGGGCTGTCTGTGGGATCTGCCCTCTTTTGTGGCAGCCAGAGGCACTGCCTGAATTTCCCTTCAGAAAAGAACAGAACTTGCCAGCCATCGAGAGGACAGCTGGGCTGACAATCTCCTGCTGTAGTGTCTCTGGGACCTGCCTCGGTTTTTGAGTGGAGGCCATCTTTATCCCGGGCAGCATCCAGCCAGTGACCCAGCATGGACCTGGTGATTTCTGCCCAACACGGGCTTCTGCTATTGGGCAGTCTTTGCTCTGGAGCTCCCGACTGGGTTGACCATGATTTTATCAAATCTATATGGCAGTCTGAGGTCCTCCCTAACCAATCAATGCTGCTTCCTCCCCCGTTATGTTCCAGACAAAGAGAAGGTCTGGGACCTGGATTGCTACCACTCCATCTTGAACTACCATGTCCTCTGTCTCTGGCGCCTCATATGGCACATGTTAAAAGTGGAAGTCATCCTAGACATCTTGCTCATCCCCCAGCTATCGTGTTGGGAAGATGCTACCCACAGAGTGTCAGTCCCAGACATAGTTCAGACCTTTGCTGCTTTCTAAAAAAAGTTTTGTGGTAATTTATATAATAAAAGCCTAACCAACCATTACGGTGGGACAACCAGAACAACTGGTGGCTATGATGTGCACTGACCACCAGGGGACAGATGCTCAATACAGGAGCTGCCCCCTAGTGGTCAGTGCACTCCCTCAGGGGGAGCGCCACTCAGCCAGAAGCCAGGCTCACGGCTGGCAAGTGCAGTGGTGGTGGTGGGAGCCTCTCCCAGCTACGCGGCAGTGCTAAGGAACAGCAAGCCGAGCACTAAGGAGCAGCGAGCAGGTGGGCGGTAAGGAGTAAGGGGTCCTGGATTGCAAGAGGGATGTCCGCCGAGGGGTCCTGGACTATGAGAGGGCACAGGCTGGGCAGAGGGACCCCCCCCACCCCCCATTCCTCCAGTGCATGAATTTCGTGCACTGGGCCTCTAGTATATAAATAACATAAAATTTACCATCTTTAATAATTTTCCAGTGTACAGTTCAGTGTGTCAAGTACATTCACTCTGTTGTGCAATCTAATCTCCAGAACTTCTCCACCTTGAAAAACTAAAATCATGTACCCATCCAACAACTCCATTTGTCCTTTCCCCAGGCTACCACCACTTTACTTTCTGTCTCTATGATTTTGACTAACCAATACAAGTGGAATCATACACCATTTGTCCTTCTGCGGCCGGCTTATTTCACTTAGCATGTTTTCTAGGTTCATTCATGTTGTAACATATATCAGACTTTCCTTCCTTTTTAAGGCTGAATAACATTCTATTGTGTGTATTACTTTTTGTTTATCCATTTACCCATCAATGACACAGGTTGCTTCCACCAGGAAGCTTCCACCAGGTATGCAAATATTTCTTCCATACCCTGCTTTCAACTCTTGTGAGTATATCCCCAGAATTGTTGGGTCACATCACATGGTAATTCAACATTTAATTTTCTGAGAAACTTTCATACTGTTTTCTACAGGATCTTCCACGCTTTTACCAGGGACACTGCAGTTTCTTCACTGGCTTCCCAGCCTCAATACCTTCCTATTAGGTCCCAGTGAGAGAAATTAGCTTGAAACGCAGGCAGATAGGGCAGGGTCCAGTGGAAAACAAAGGCAGGTGGAACATAGGCAGGGGCAGGCACGGCAGTTTGAGCAGCCTCACCACAGGAACCAACCAAGCTGAAATAATATCAAACATTTTTGGACACAGAGCGGGAGCTCGGGAAACCAAAGGAGGGCCTGCAGCAACAAGGTGTATTAACGCATAGAAACAGGGAAAGTTCAGGTCCATTGCTGGACAAGAACAATGTGGAAATCAATCAGTGAGGACATGGGTAGTTATAGAGCAGGCTTGTAGCAAATATATATACCCCCGGACTACAAGGCTTTGGGCGCAGCCCATTATTATCTCCCCCACTCCCTCCCAACCCTTCTGTGCAGGGAGTCTGAATCTGCTTGTAATGAATTTTCCACACTTTTGCTTAAATCATTTGGTCATCGGAGCTCATTCTTCTGTGTAGGGAGACACAACCCCAGAAAAAAACCTTAGCTTACCGTTCTGGTTATCACCAGGATTGTTCTAAAATTCACACATACGCCCTGACCGGTTTGGCTTAGTGGATAGAGCATCGGCCTGTGGACTCAAAGGTCTCAGGTTCGATTCCGGTCAAGGGCATGTACCTTGGTTGCGGGCACATCCCCAGTAGGGGGTGCGCAGGAGGCAGCTGATCGATGTTTCCAACTCTCTATCCCTCTCCCTTCCTCTCTGTAAAAAATCAATAAAATATATTTAAAAAAAAAATAAAAATAAAATTCACACATAATTTCCTTTAAAGCCCTTCAGGGTCTCTCCAAGGCCCCTAGGACTGAAAAACGGACCTTGAAAGAACTGACTCCCTTCCATCCCCTTGCCCTCTATCTGAACCACGGGCATTCCAATTTATTCCCATAAATTTTGTAAGAACTGCCTTTCAGGGTTTCCCTATGAAGCACAGATGGTCCATTGACCTGTTAATTCCAGGGTATACCTAAACCAGATAAGTAACTATGCTATTTCTAGCTTCAGTAAATATGCTCGCTTGAATAATGGGAAAATAAGGGGGGAGGGGGGCTGGAAATGTGTGCACATCCTTATGGGTCTATGGTCTGGTCACTGCTCCCTCTTGAATCGTCTGTCTGGCAGGACCCGTTTGCTAAAGCACTGTTCCCATATGGAAAGGCCAGGAACTCTAATACCCCCCGACGGGGATGTCAGGGCTGGCGCCAGGCCTTCAGATAGGGTCTCACCGCACCAATCCCAGAGGGTATTTTTCTCTCTTTGTCCTTATAAGCTTACCCTTAACTTCATTTCGGGACCGTGAGGTTTGGAGTGGCCATAGCCCTTTGCGGTCGCCGTTGGCTTTTGAAATAAAGGCTCCAAAATTCGACCCTCTGGCTGTGGCGTCTTCTGTGGGACTCGCTGAATTTCAATGTAACAGGACAAGTCCAGCCCGCCAGGGGCCACACACAGGGCCCACCGACGCCTCTTCCCTGCAGCGCCAGCCATCTCCGAGCACACCCTCCGCCCCAGGCCTGCAGTCAAGCAGTCCCCAGGCGGAACGCCCTACCAACCAACTAAATACTTCCAGGCCCAGTTCAAAAGCCGACTCGCGTTTCGTTCACTAACGGGAATGAATCTCCTCCTTGCTCATTTCCACGCAAGGCCTGACGGGCACTCCTGCCCTCTGCTCTTTCCATACCGTCCCCGCGGCCCGTCAAACTCCCAGGCCCCGACGGGACGGGTGGAGGTGGTCACCTGGAGGTTTGCTGTCAGACTCCCGCCGGGTCCCAGCGGGGAGCTGTGGTTGGACTGCACCCACGGCCCAATCCCTTCCCCACTCCTCAAAGCCGGCATCTCCTCACCGCCGCAACATCCCACGGCGAGGACCTCTAACATGTTTTCATCCAGGACGGTCAGTCGGGGACTCAGTCTCCCCATATGAAGAATAAAGTCAAGTTGTAGGCGCCTCCTCTCCGAGCCTTTTACCTGTGGGGAGTGCTGCCAGGGTGGGTCGCCGCCCCGCTGCCGCTCGCAGATCAGACAGGTCCGGATGCCCTTACAGCCGCATTCCCGAAGTACTTCGGGGGCCGCCACCACCGCAGCCGCCATCCCTGCGTCCCGGCGGCCAGTGCGCAGGCGCGGGGTTGCGGGGCCCGCTGGGACTTGTAGTCCATACGCGGGGCACGAGGCCCGCGGAGCCGCTTCCTTCCGGTCATCTCCGGTGAGGGGCTCGCGCGGCGCCACCTCCTGGGCTCCGCCAGCTGCGGGCGCCAGCAGCCGGCTCCGGAGACGCGGGCTCCGCCGAACTCAGACGCCGCCGACACTGCCAGCGCCGGCCGCGCCTACTCGCCATGGGCCCCCTCTCCCCGCAGCTGCTGATGGAGCGGGGGCGACCCAAATGCGGCCGACTGGGGAGGATCCGGAGCCTGGAGTAAGAGGCGGGCGGGGGACGACGGGGGGGTTCGGAAGCGAGGCCCAGACCCTTCCCGGGCCCCGTTATCACCATGTCGGTTGGGCGGAGCCTGATCACTCGGGCCGGATGCCATCCTCTGGTCCAGAGAAGGGCCGGGTGGGCCCGGCTGCTGAGAACAGTCGTGCAGAAAGGAAAGAGAGAACCTGTTGAGATAGTTACAGGGGAACTGAGAGGAGTCCCCTCCAGAGGCTCAGGAGAAGCATCCTGGAGGGGGCCAGCTGCCCCGACTTGTAAAGTAGTTATAAGATTTTACAAAATAGGTCGTTGGAGAGAGGCTGTAGTGCACAACCCATGCCAGGTGACAAAGCCTTTTTATGTCACCCTAGGCTGCCACAGGTGCGGGGCTGGAGGCCTGCCTGCCCTGAGCGCACTGTCTGCCCCCCACCCCAGCCTGTCAGGACTGAAGCTGCTCTCGGAGCACTTGGACCCCAAGCTCCTGAGCCGTCTGAAGCAGCTGCAGGAGCTGGACCTCTCCAACAACCAACTGGAGATGCTGCCGGACAACCTGGGCCTGTCCCACCTGCGCATCCTCCGCTGCTGCAACAACCAGCTGGGGGATGTCACCGCCTTGTGCCAGTTCCCGCAGCTCGAGGAGCTCAGCCTGGAGGGCAACCCCTTCCTGACAGTAAGTGAGTTCGCCCAGAGGCCCCAAGCCCGGGGCCAGCCCTCTGTTGGGCTTGGGCTCAGCAGCCTCAAGCCATTCTTCCCTCATTCCCCAGGTCAATGACAACCTGAAAGTCTCCTTTCTCCTGCCCAAGCTGCGTAAGGTCAATGGCAAAGATGCCTCCTCCACGTCCTCTCAGGTGGAGAACCTGAACCGGGAGCTGACCAGCAGAGTAAGGGGACCGACAGGTGTCTCTGGGGCTTGGGAACGGTTGGCAGCCCTGATGATTGAGCGACAGGCTTGGGTGTTTGTAGGACACTGAGGGAGGTTACAGCGGCTCTGGTCCCTGACACCCGGTGGCCCTTAGCACCTAGCCTGACATGCTCTGGACCTGTTTGTGGTGCTTGGCCTCTGGTCCTTGGGTGGCGTCTTGCCCTCCAGGTGGGGAGGGCCCAGCAGGGGAGGCTGAGACATCTTCACAGTAACTTTCCCCTGGACAGACCACTGTCTCCCTCTGGGGCTGTGTGTGTGGCTTGGATTGGTGTAACATGTAGCTAAGAAGGCTGTGGTTTAGGGAGGCTTCCAGGCGGCAGTGAGGTTGAAAGACCTGTGGCCCTGAGATCGGGGGTAGAGGGGCCATGAAGGGTCCAGGGATGAACCGGGCCTGGATATGGTCCCTCTTGTACCAGGTCACAGCTCACTGGGAGAAGTTCAAGGCCTCACTGAGCCCTGAGGAGGAGGCTGAGAAGGCCCAGGCGGACTTCGTGAGGTCTGCTGTCAGGGATGTGCACTATGGGCCCGAGTCCCTCAGCGAGTTCACCCGGTGGCGGGTATGTCCTCACCCCGCTGTACAGAGGCTGTTCTCCCAGCTCCTTGCTGGCTCCCATGTCCTGAGCTGCCCTGGAAGTCTCTGACCATGAGGCGCTGTGGGCATTGGGGCGGGTCAGGAAAGGCACCAGTATCAGCCAGAAAGGCCCTTTCCCAAATCAAGAGGCACAAGCTCCCTCTGACTGCGTGTCTGAGGGGCTGTGCCCAGCTTCCTGATGCCCTGGCTCCACCAGGTACGGATGATCTCTGAGGAGCTGGTGGCCTCTGGTGGGACCCAGGTCCATGAGGCAGACATCCCAGAGAAGGCCCCAAAAGCCACAGCCGTCCAGGGGCCCAGGGTGAGTATGGCTCTTTGTGGCTCCCTGGGCTATGAGGGCCTGCCTTGGCCCTTCCTTCCTAAGGAGGCTACAGGGAAGCAGGAGGTTCTGGAAATGAGCCCAGGAGACAGCCTCCAATGCCCCAGCTAATTCCCTCTGACCCCGGCTAGTCCTAACCTCCTACACCCTTGCGAGGGTGCGGCCCAGCCTGTAATAGGAAGGAAAGAAGACCTGGCTCTCAGCCACCCCTTCCCCGACACAGGCCAGGCCGGTGGCCTGCAAACGGCCAGATGATGTCCCGCTCAACCTTTCTCCCAACAAGCGGGTGTGTACCTCCCCACTGGCTCAGGTGGAGGGCCGCCCCACGGGCTCTGATGGCAGCCAGGTAAGTCATAGCAAGGTGGCAGGGAGTGTGGGGCTGGGAGCAAGGATTGGGACAGCTATAAGCCCTTCTGCCCCCACAGCCTCCCCTGAAGCTGGAGCCCCTGCACTTCCTGCAGTGCCACAGCAAGAACAACAGCCCCAAGGACCTGCACACCCAGCTCTGGGCCTGCGCCTTCGAGCCGGTCTGGGAGGAAGGTACATCCTTGGTGGGAAGGCAGAGCAAGGGCCACAGGGTACGAACAAAACAAGCTTTCAGGGTGGGGGTGTGAGAATGCCACCTGGAGTGGGGCTGCCTGGGCCATGGGGGAATTTGAAGAGACAGAGCTTAAAAAATATCAAGGCCAAGAGGCGGGAACTGCAGGGGATAACTTTACAGAAGATGTTTTTACTAGGCTGACCCCTCAAAACAGGGCATACAGGGGCCACATCCCAGTCTGTGGCCACGTGTGGCGGAGAAGCTGTGTGTGTGATAGACTGCCAGACGGGCATCGTTCTACACAAGTATAAGGCACCTGGCGAGGTGAGTGCCAGGGCCCTGCTCCTGCAGGGCAGCAGGCAGAGCCCTGGGAGAAGTGCCACCTATTCATCAGGTGACTTGTGGATGCTGGGCCTGTTTCCCAGATTAGCTCTGCCCCTTGGTGACTGCTCCACTCCCCCACCCCCCAGGAGTTCTTCTCTGTGGCCTGGACAGCCCTGACGGTGGTCACACAGGCAGGCCACAAGAAGCGCTGGAACGTGCTGGCGGCTGCAGGCCTGCGGGGCCAGGTCCGGCTGCTGCATGTGCGTGCTGGCTTCTGCTGTGGGGTCATCCGGGCCCATAAGAAGGCCATCGCCACCCTCTGCTTCAGCCCCATCCACGAGACCCACCTCTTCAGTAAGACCTTCTCCCCATACCTCCAGGGCTCCCCCAGCACCCGATGCCTCAGTGCTCCCTCCCTGGATTGGTAGGGGACTCCTGTGACTGGCAGTCTCATTCCAGGCTGCCACAGTTGGCCCCAATCAGGATAGAAGCAATGTGGCTTTGTGGACAACTGACTGGGCTTCAGATTCTGGCTTTCCCCCCACCTGTTCTGTGGCCTTGAAGCTTTCTGGCAACCTGGGCCACTCTGTGACCTGGGGGACCTCCTGGGCTCCGTTGTGGTGAGCCCAGGGAGGGTGATGTGTGCGCAGAGGCCTACAAAGATGGCCGCCCGGTGTGGCCACGTTAGGTTAGAGTAAGACGGGGCTCGAAGGCCGTGGCCTGCCCTCCTGCTTCAGAGGGGCAGGCCTTGGAACCGCTCTCAGCCTTGGATGCAGCCTGCAGGAGGAAGCTGGGCCTCCTCAGAGCCCCTCTCCCCATCCCCTCCTCAGCGGCCTCCTATGACAAGCGGATCATCCTGTGGGACATTGGGGTTCCCAATGAAGATTACACGTTCCAGGCCAGGTGAGGATTGGGCAGAGCTGGTATGAGGAGGGCTGGCTGCCAGGCTGGCGGACACCTGGATCAGTGGCCTCATGCTCTCCCTCTCACCCACTGGCAGCCAGCTGCTCACACTTGATACCACCTCCACCCCCTTGCGCCTCTGCCCCGTTGCCTCCTGCCCAGATGCCTATCTGCTGGCTGGCTGTGAGGGTGGCTGCTGCTGCTGGGACGTGCGACTGGACCAGCCTCAGAAGAGAAGGTGAGCTGGATGGGGATGCCTCAAAAGCCAAGCCTCAGAACTGGGGCAGCTGCCAGTCCGGAGGTCTGGCCCCAGGCACATCTGCCAGAGGTGATACCCAACCATGCATGCTGCCCCGGGCAGCCACAGAGGCTGTCTTCCAGACTGGCCTGTCCCTACCTTCTGCTGGCTTTCCACGAGTAGTTACTTCCCTTGAATAAAGGTCCTTCTGACTCGTTCCTTCCCTGGTGTTTGGCAATGGGACTTGGGTTGGGTTAGTTCCCTTTCTGAGCTTGGATCACTTCACCGGCAACCGGGAGGCTTCACTACCACCCATGTCCTGCCACTTCCCAGCAGTGTGACCTTCCTGCCCTCGCGTAATTTGCTCATCTGTAAAGTTGGGACAGTAACTTGCATCCTACGGCTAGTGGAGGACAAGGGAGATGGTGTCTGGGCAGGGATGAGGCCCTTCTAGAAGGGCCAGGTTGAGGCTTGTGGCTCATCCGTGCCAACTGGAAGGCCCAAGACAGTGCTCAGCATGGAGTCCAGCCCTCTTGGGGCCCATAAGCCTAGTAGGCGATGCATTAAACAAAGGTGGCCAATTAAAATCCCACCAAGTATGATGTCAACTATGAAGGGGCCACCTCTTCCCTCCTTCCCTGCCCATTGACATCTGCCTGGTCCCCAAGTCCTGTGGCATTTCTTTCCCACATCTTAGATAAATCTCTTCCTCCTCCTCGTTAGTACTTGCCTGCCTTTCTTGCTTCCAGGTGTCTTCTCCAGGATTCTGTGCATCTGCTGGGTGGCCTCTCCAAGCAGTGTGACCCTACACACCCTCGCAGCTTAGAAACATGCAGCCACTCCCCATCCTCTGGGTCACAGCAAACCCCTCTCCAGTCTCTCCCTTATCAGGCCCCCAGCGCTCGCTGGAAATGCCTTCCTCCTGCTCATCTTTCAGTCTGAGGCGCTGCCTCTCTCCAGAATCCTCCCTGGCCATACCACCCCTCCCTGGCCATACCACCCCCCGTCCTGGAAGAACCAGGCCCTCATGCCACCCATTACTCAGTATACTCACTTCCAGGGTGAAGCTTAACCCCTCCAGGGCTCAGAGCAGATAGTCTTGGTTGCACCTTCTGACCTCCACACTGGGCAGGGTCCAGAGTAGGGGCCCAATGAATGGTTCTCATTGAGTGAATGAGAAATTGTATATGCATGAATGGTTACCAGCATCTCTTATGGTCCCACAGGGTGTGTGAAGTGGAGTTCATCTTCTCTGAGGGCTCCCAGGCATCTGGCCAGAGAGTGGACGGGCTGGCGTTTGTGAATGAGGATGTCGTGGGTGAGAGTCCCCTCAGGAGTCTGGCCTCCTGTGACCCAGACAGGCCCTGATAAGGTCTTCATGGGTTGCTTCTTCCTGGGTTGGGGTTTAGGTCTGAGAACTTCTGAGGGATCCCCACTGTGGAACAAGAAATGCCTGGAGTGGGCCCCCTAGGCACAGTTCTCCATTGTTCCTCACAGCCTCCAAGGGGAGTGGTGGCCTGGGCACCATCTGCCTGTGGAGCTGGAGCCAGACCTGGGTAAGCCGGGGCAGCCAGTCCACAGTGGCAGTGGTGGTCCTGGCTCGTCTGCAGTGGTCACCAACTGAGTTGGCCTACTTCTCACTCAGCACCTGTCCTGGTGAGCCCCCACACACACTCCATCCTGTTTTCCACCCATGGAGCTCTGCTCCACCTTAGTTCCAATTTCTGTGTCCTGGCAGACAAGGGCATTGTGCTCTGTGGGGATGAGGAGGGCAACGTGTGGATCTACGATGTCAGGCACATCCTGATGCAGCAGCCTGCACTGCCGGCAACCCCACAGGCCCCTACACAGGTATGCAGCTTGCTCCTCTCCCTCCCTGCTGGGATAGAGCAGATGAGGGGGCTGGCATCTAGGAAGGAACCCAGCCCCCCTCTCTCTCTTCCTACCAGATCCTTAAGTGGCCCCAACCCCGGGCCCTCAGCCAGACAGTGACCAGGACCATGGTGAACACGGTGGTGGCCAACCCCACCTTTACCTACCTCACCGCTCTGACAGACTCCAACATTGTAGCCATCTGGGAGAGATGCTAGCTTCCAGCAGGAGCTCCTGCCTCTACTGCAAAGTACCAGGGATACAACTTAACTTATTCGACTTGTTGGGTTAAATGGAATGGGGAATCTTCCTACGAATATTTTTATTAAACTCTCTACTGTATAGAAGCCTGGGAGAGCTGTTTGTGGGCCCCCTCTGGTGTTGCTACTTTGAGTAAGACAGTTGACCTGGTAGCTGGGGCTTTTACAGTAGAGACTTCTAGAAGTACATGGGTTTGAGCAGTTTCCTTCTGCTCAAGACTGCCTTCCCTACAGCACACCCCAGATTCCCAGGCCCTTCAGAATGCATTTGTTCCTGCCACCCTCTCAGACAGAAATACGGATCTCTGGGCCAATCTACTCTGCAGTGTGGCCCCAGAGTAGCCTTGAGACAGGTCATCTCCCTCCACTGAGCCTGGCAATCTATTTGCTGTTAGGTCACTTCTGCTTCAGCTCACACCGGGTCTCTTCGTACCACACTTTATTAGGAAGATGAAACAGACTCTATGTACAGGATACAAGGGTGTCAGGGGTGAGGGGGTCTCTGGGATATTTCCAAGGAGGCCACAGGAGAGAGAAGCTGTTCTCTCCCTCTTGGTGCCTGGAAAAGGGCCGGGTGCAGGGCAGGAACTGGCCAAGCAGGACTGCTTCCAGTCCGCTATTCAATTCCTTCTTGCTTGTCTTTGATGGCCACCTGAGGGGAAGGAAAGGCAGTGCACTTAGCTGGAGTGGCTGGGTCAGGGTGCGGGGACTCAGCCCTAGCATCCCTACCCAAGCCTGCCAGGAAACTGCTTCCTTGGCGCGAGTGCAGCGTGAACTGAAAGGAAGCAGTCAACCAGGCCCTGAACAGCTCCAGGGAGCTGGGCAGCCAGTAACCCCAGGGACTCTCTGAGCCCGCCCCACCAGCCCCATCACTTCTCTGCAGCACACAGCCTGCTGCCTGGGATGGGAGTCAGGTGGAGCTGAGGTGCTTTCTTGTATGTGATAAGCTGAAATCTGATAGACTGGATCTTTCTCTAAATTGTCTAGACTTTGAGATTCCCTGACTGAACAGTTGTGACCCCATCTTAGGATGAGCTGCCCTCTAGATAGACAAATACCCTGGACACAGCTAGGCCTTACCAACCACACAGCAGCCAGCACCAGAGAACGGACTGGGAGGAGCAGCACTAAGGGACAGTAGGCCCCCTGCAGGTCTCAACTCCATAACCTTCCCACACTTCTGGAGGCCATGGTGGAAGTCCCTGCCCTGTCATCACCTCCTCCCCTTCCCCCCAAATAAAAGGAAACAGCTCAAGGGTCAATCCTAGGTATGGGCATGAGAACCCACATTTCTGGCACATATAGGATGGCGTCCAGACCAACCCACCCCACTGCTGAACGGCTGGCTCCTCACCCGGAATCGCTCTTCCAGCAGCGAGAGTTCGCTAATGAGGTCTGTGATGGCATTGGTGAAGGCCTCCTGGGGGCTGTAGTCTGGTGTGGTTTGCACACGGATGATGATCTTGTGCTCCAAGGGGTGGGGAACTTTGTAGCCAGCAAACAGCACCTGTGGGTCCTTCAACAGCTGTCTGAGAAACAAGGATGAACAGCGAGGAGGCTGAGCCTAGTGCCCTGGAACTCTGGCCCTTTGCAGCTTACTAGGCCTCTAGACAAGGGGTCTTCTTATTGGGCTGAGGCCTGTAAGCAAATGCAGCTGACACCAGGTGGTTCCTTGCCCTTGACTTTGTTGTGTGTTTTTTCCCACCAAAAAGAGTAAAACATACTTTGGAAAAGATATACCATATGGGAACTCCTCCCACACACACACACACCCCCCCCCCATCCATGAGGATCAAGAACCTTAGCTGGCCCTAACCGGTTTGGCTCAGTGGATAGAGCCTCTCAGCCTGTGGACTGAAGGGTCCCAGGTTCGATTCCGGTCAAGGGCATGTACCTTGGTTGCGGGCACATCCCCAGTGGGAGGTGTGCAGGAGGCAGCTGATCGATGTTTCTCTCTCATCAGTGTTTCTAACTTCCTATCCCTCTCCCTTCCTGTAAAAAATCAATAAAATATATTTACCAAAAAAAAAAGAAAAAGAAAAAAGAACCTTAGCTGGTAAACAGGATTTCCAATAACCTTTTCCCTTAGGGGAAGTCAGACCCTGCAATGTGCCAAGAGACTTCCTTAAGCAGTAAATATCCAGCCAATGTTCAGTAAACCAGAACACAAAAGCCCCATTCCCAGCTCAAAAAGCATCTGACAGCAAATAAAGGTGCAGGGGGAGAAGGCCCCAGACTCCAAACAGTTTGGGAAATGGATGTCCTTTAGGCAACATAGGTTGGCAGCTGCTGCTCACCCTCACCCTCACCCCCCTGGAGTTCTGTGAGGTGGTGAAGTGAAGAGGCGTTTTCTGCTGGGCACACGGGGTTTTCTCCAGAGCAGCTCAGCCAGGTGTGAGCACCTCAGGGGAGAGCCCTTGCATAGGTGAGGACAGCTCATACAGCAGAGGCGCAGCAGGCCCCAAAGGAGCCCGGGTGCACCACTGGCTTGGTTCAGGGTGGGAGTCATCCAAAAGATGGGCGACGCCACCCTCTACTTACACCAGGGGACCAGGCTCAAACACACAAGCCTGGGAAGGCCGCCTGCACTGATGGTACTTTTCAGCGAAATGACAAGTCCCTGGGCCAGAACATCAATCGCAGTGTTAACCACCTACCTGGCCAGGACTTCCTGGTGTAAACAAACACCCATCAACCAGTATCATGCCCACCAGGGGCACCGGATAACCACCGATACCCCTCTCTTCCCTCTTCCCGTATTTTACTCGGTTACCATCTTAGGATGCCAGGTGTCCCTGATCATTATCACAAAAGGGCAGGGTGGGTGGGAGCTAACCTTGACTACTTCTCCGTGCTCATTAGCACAAAACCACAATAGGCCTACTTTCTGTGGCTTCCTGCGTACGCACTCGCTTTAGTCGGGTAAGGGAGCCGATGCAGACGTGGCTGTGTGAACAGGCACTGGTCAGTGTCATTTTGAGGAAAAGGCACTGGAATGAGTAAACTAGCAGAGCAAGCAACCAGGACTCCACGCAGCTCAGAGACGAGAAATTCTTTTGGCCCTGGCAGGTGCGCAGTGGTTAGAGCGTTGCCCATGCACTGAAGGGTCTTGGGTTGGATTCCCAGTCAAGGGCACACACCTGGGTTGCAGGTTCCATCCGCACCCAGGTCTGGGCATGAGTGGAAGGCAACCAATCGAGGTGTCTCTCTCCCTCTCTCTTACTCCCTCCCCCGCACCCTTCCATTCTATTTAAAATCAATGAAGAAACATCCTCAGGTGAGGATTAACCAAAAGAAAAAACCTTCTGGAACTTATACTTTGCCTCAAAGAACACCATTAAACACAGCCCCAGGGGGTGAGGGGGGAGACAGCCCCTGACTTGGAGGAACTTACGATTTAATAATGTTTCCTAGTGTGTGATCTTCTTTGTTGATGGTGAACAAACAGGCATTGGGGACTTTGGTGTCCTTGTTAATGGTGATCCTAGGAAGAGACAGAGGCAAGAGATGGGGGCAGAGACCCTCCTCCCGGAGTCTCAGCCCCAGCCTTCAAGGCAGACTCAGGTCCCACCTGCTCCTAGGAGCCTTTCTCAATCTCTTCATCCCGTAATGACCTCTCTGGCTCAGAGTGTCCATACTCGGACCCAAGTTATGCCCTGATTCTGTAGGACCCTCGCCTGCTTTGGATCGCTCCTTTTCCCTAAAGCAGTTCCTTGGCCGTGGCACTACTGACATTCTAGCCAGGTAATTCTCTTTGGTAGGGGGCTGGCTGTACATTCTAGGGTATTAGCAGTATTCCTGGCCTCTGCCCACTCGATGCCAGTAGCACCCCTTTACAACCAAAAATGTTTGCAGACATTTCCAAAAGTCCGGAGGGTGGGGGGGGGGGGGCAAAACGGTCCCCAGATGAGAACCTGCTCTAAAGGAGGGATGGAGTGGCTGGCAAGGGCTAGACCATAAAGCCCTGCATACCAGCCTGGACTAAGCACTTCACATAAACCATTTACTCTCCCCCTAGATTTACTTACTATGATTTAATACAGCAAGAAGCCCATTTTCCAGAAGAGGAAAGCAGGCCTCAGGCCGATCAGGCACTTGAGTCACTTGCCCAAAGACGTAGGAGTCCTTAAGGGGGGGGGGGGGTGCAGGAGCCAAGCCCAGGCTCTGACCACTAGACTACGTTTCCCTTCGCCCCGCAAGCAACGAGGAGTCTGAAGGTCTCACACGGGCGGATGGAGGTCGGGTATGCGTCTGAAACCACCAGTGGTTGCGGCAAGGAGGGTAACGGTGGGGTCCGGGGCACGAGGGAGGAGGCTGCCGGAGCAGGCACTCTGGGTTCCCGCACGGACCCAGCGGCCCGCGTGCCCGGGAGCTGCTCGCTCTGCAGAGGGCAGGCTCCCCGCCTCGCAGGGCCGCTTAAGCAAAAGCTGCTTCCCAACCCGCCGCCCCCATCCCCGCCATCTCTCCCCCCGCTCCCCCGGGAGAGGAGGGCAGGGGAGCCCCAGAATCTGCAGAGGCTGGCCACAGGCAGCCCTCGGCCCGACGCCCCTTCGCCCTCCCCCACTTACTTCTTCTCGCCTTCGAACAACAAGAACGACTCGAAGGCAGGAGGGGCGTTCATCCTAGCGCCGCCGCCGCCCCCAAAGTCCGCGCGGCCCCACCACAGCCCCCAGAGCACTTGAACGCAACCTCTTCCGGGTTAGCGGCTGCTCCCACTTCCGGCGTAGGCCGACGGCGCCAAGCCCGCGTGAAGACGGGCTCACTGCCCCCTATTGGGGTGGAGGACCTTACGCAGGCGCTAGCACCCAAGGGAGCGACGGAGGGAGGCTCGCGGCTCTGCGCCCGCGTGGGTTCGCTTCGTCGCACGCTCGGCCAGCGGGGAGCTACTCTGCGTATTGCGATGTCCTTGTCTAGGCTCAGAGGCAGCCCTGAGCTCGGCCTCTCCTTGCTCCCCGCATCCCTTGATCCGTCTTTGGAAATGTGCCCTTGGTGTGAGAGAGGCTCTGGGAGGGATAAGTCACCTGTCCCTGTTTTGATTGGTTGATATTCTGCAGACTACAGCTTAGTATAAAGGCCCTACCTGAGCTGTTTGAAGCAATGGGGACTGGAGTCTCAGGTTAGCTTCTAGAGCCCTAACAGCTTCCCAGCTGTTTCTTCTCTAGGTCTTGGCAGCAGCCAAGAAGTCCCAAAGGAAATTGAGCTTCCACGGCCATTTGTTGTGAAGGGCCATTTCTTACTTGAGCCTCGGGCCCTGGGGCGAGCACTTCCCCCCACCCCCTCAATACCTGGATTCTCCAGCCCAAGCTGGTGGGCACCTCTTTACCTGCTGAGGAATAGAAAGCAATTAAGGTAATGATGCCCTGAGGTTGTAACCCTCTCTTCCGAGGCATCCTGGCAAAGTTTGGGTCAAGGATGCTACCTTTGCCAGGGTTGCAGGGGCCTGGATGTGTCAAGCCTGGCTGCCCTTAACTGAGCTAGGGTGGGGGTTGGAGTGTCACCCGGCAGGGGCTTCACCCTCCTTGCCTCTGTGGAAGCACGTCCTTTCTTAAGGAGTTCGGCTCACACTTGCCCTTTGATTCCCAAATCAACACGAGATCCTGGGCTCCAGAAGCTGTCAGCCCCCAGAGCCTTCAGAGGCTCAATTTTGGTTGTGACACAAGAGGAGGCCAAGTGACCATCCCCATCTTCTGATAAGATAGGCCTGCCCCGCACAATTGTGAAGGAGGCTGCTGGGACAAGGGGTGTTAAGAAACATTATCCAACCTCAGAAACAGGCGAAGGGGGTGTGTTCAGTCAGGGTCCAACTGAGGCATTGTTGCACAGGCCTGACTACGGGTTAATATGTAGGGCAGAGAACCTGTGAGGGCTTGCAGACCAAATCAAGCCTGTCACCTGTTTTTGTAAGTAAAGTTTTATTGGACTAAGCTAAGCCCACTTGTTTACTCATTGTCTTTGGCTACTTTTGTGCTCTGAGAGTAATTGTGACCAAAACTTACACACCTGGGTCTTTCCAAAAAGTTGGCCAATCCCTAATCTTGGGGAGTGTACTTGGGTTTGACTTTGATATTATTCTGTTAGGAACCAGACACTGAAGTTATTTATGAACTTCTACGTTTCTATCCCACAGAGGACATCACGATTTTATTCTAGCATTCTTTTCTCAGAATGCTTGCTACTATGTACCTAGCTTCTCAAAATGCTCTATGAGCCAGCTTTGCCGAACACGCATTTCCTCACGTAATAAATCTTTGATACATGTTCGTGCTGTATTTGTGTGAGTCATTTTTTAAATATACTTGAAAACTATACTTTGACAGGAATTTCCAAAAGGAAGATGGTGAGAATTTGCCCAGATTTCCTACGGGACAGGCCCGGGGGGGTGAAAGATGCATGTTCTGTGTTTGCTGGACCCCTCAGGGCTTCCCGGGTGCCTGCCCTGTGCTAACTGCCAGCTCCCTGGGCTGCAGGCCTCAAGACATCTGGGGGACCTGTCCCAGGCCCTGGGGGAATAGCAGGCCTGGCGACCCTGACGGGGTGCGGTGTCGGTGTAGAATCTCTGGGCAGGGGAAAGTGTGACCGCTGGCATTTTCCTGTGTCATGGGCAGACAGGAGTCTCCTCTGTGCTTTTTTCTCAAGTGGCTTCAGAAAAGAACATGGTACTGTAGGCAGCTCTGCTCAGAGCTGGGAGGAGACCCTAGGGGTGGGGGAACATAAATGGTGGGGACAGTGACAGGCATGTATTCATTTTAACTCCTCTTCTGGCCGTGGTGGCCATGTCCATACCAGGATCCGCTAAAGGAGAGGGTGATAGGTGTTGCCGGGAGCTGGCTGTCTGTGTGCATTTAAAATCCAGAATTCTACTTGTTGCAACCTCAACCAGTATCTACCTCTCCCCTTCATTCCCTGCCCTCAGGCTTAGGAGGTCCATATTTCCTGACCACGAGGTCCCTGAAACCGAAGAAGATCCAACAGGCATGAGGATTTGTGTGAGGCACTAAGGAAGTAGCCCGGGTGTTCATGATGGGGTAGGGGCAGAGCAAGCTCAGCCACCCTGGACCCAAGCCTTGGGCCAGGAAGGGAGAAGGGTCACCTAGCCCTGCAGAGAGGCTCATGAGGTCCATAGACAGTAGCATCGCAACCAAGAGGCAATGAACATCCAAGGGGGTGGGTTGGTGGGCTTCTTGGAGGGTCCACAGTCCCCATCAAGGCTGTGGCCAGGAGGAGAGGTCAACATGGCCCCAAAAGCCACAGGGCAGAGGGAAGGAGGCAGCCCCTGTGCCTTCATGTCCCTTTTGCTTCCTCTACCCCACCTCAAAGAACCCAGTGTGCAGCCTGCTCGATGGCCTGTCCCAGGACCTGCTGGTCACTGTGGACTGCCCGCACCTTCGACCCACAGGCAAGGTCCGAGCTTGGTTGGATGAGAGTTTTAGAGAACGTGTTGGAAGCTCCTGCCCCTCCCCCATCTTGTTACTTATGTTGGAGGTTACTGTGGACCTAGAGATAGGTCGGGAGGAGGGCAGGGAGGTGATAATCAATCTTGCTTTGAAGAAAGGGTTGGCTGAAGGAACGCTGCGAGGGCCAGGCCTCGGGAGTCAGCATGATGAGTCTTCAGGACATTTGGAGCCTGTTGGGGCTGCAGGGAGTGGACAGCAGCGGTGAGCCAGGGCAGGCTATGTGGTGTGTGGGGGATGGAGGAGGGGCACCCAGGGGCATGGTGGGGATAGCAACTGGGGGGACAAAGGAGCCCCCCTAGGAGGGAGGGAAGCAAGGAAGAAGGGATGGGGCTGCAGAGGCTATTGGCACTCCAGTCCTTGCCCCCCCCCCCAGCAGCTGTCTGCGTCCCCAGGCAACTCCTTCCTCTGGCCCCCACATGAGACCCCCGAGCCACAGTCACAGCAGGTTTATTGTTGGTGATAGAGCACTGCGATGCTCTCCCAGGGGCGCGGCCAGCGGCTGTGAAGAGAGCACGTGGAGGGGTGGCCAAGAGCCAAGTGGGTGCTGAGGCCAAGCCTGCCCTCCTGGGCTCTGTGTTCCCTCCCACCTCTCTGCATAAGGAAGTGCCAGTCTACTTGGGTGTGGACCATCTTAGGAGTAGTTGCTGGCTGGGTCTGCCCTGGGCAGGACTGGAAGGTCCCTGGAGAGTCTGGGCTAGTGGCAGTGATAGCTGCAGGGACTGCAGGGAGCAGCCAGGCCTCTCAGAGCCCCCGGTTCCCTTAGAGACTTCTTGTGGGTGATGACGGGCCAAAGCCATCAGCTTTGGACTCCTGGATCCCCTGGTCCCTGGCTACCAAACTCACTCAGCCCAGGAGAGGCCCAGGCCCTGCACCCCAAGGAGAGGGACTGGGGTGAAGGGCTGAGAGTGCACTAGGGGTGTCCAGGCACCAGCAGGGGGCTCGGTGAGGGAGTGCAGGCCAGGCCTCACGTCTGCAGCTCCCGGAGGCAGTTGGGCTCTGAGGCCGGGGAGCTGGCGAGGCTGCAGCTGTGCGCCTCCCGGAGGTCCTGCAGCACCTGCAGCAGCTGGGCCAGTGGCTCCTCCGGTGCTGAAGGCAGGTGCAGTTTGAGGGCAGAGCAGGCTGGGTCTCGCCTCCCAGTGCTTGTCCCAAAGGTCTGAGGGCCCCTGGAAGTGGGCCTCAGGCGCCCCACCTACAGCATCCCTGAGTGGGGCTCAAACCACCGAGAGGGTCCAGATGGAAAGGACCTACCTTCACCCGGGCCCGTGAGTGTGGAGCCTGCCCCTGCACCTGCACTCAGCTCCTGGTGCTTCTCCCTGGGGGAGGACAGAGAGGGCTCTTGTTGCCCTTGCTCGGAAGGCTGGGGGACCCAGGGTGGGCCTCCTGAGCCACAGGGGCTGACTCTTTCCATTTATGGTCACCTCCTGCCTTCCCTCTTCCAACCTCCTCCTCTGGTTCTCCCCAGCCTCCCCACGGCACCTCGGCAGAAGGCGCCTGGGAAACCAAGTTCGACCGCGTGGCTCCTGTTTCGGACAGCCCTTGGGAGAGATCCCGCTGGGGCCTGAGCTCCCTGCAGTATTAACTGGCCGTGGAACGAGCTCGCTGGCATGGAGACAGTGACACTGTGAGCACAGTCCTAACCAGGTTGTCCCCAGTCCGGTCAGGTCTGATGGATCCTCTGTGCGCCTGCGTGGAGGAGCGAGGCCGCATGGACCCCCTACTTGCAAGTTCCTTATTTGGGAATCCCCTGGCTCAAGCCCTCAGGACGGTCTCCCCGGTCTATTTTGGGAGAGATGTTTCCCTCTGCCAAGGTGTGACCGGCTCTTCCTCCTCCTCACACCTGCTCTTCTGCTTCTCTCCGGCAGTCACCTTGGCCTCGTCCCACGTTGCCCCCACTGCCCAGAATGCCCTTCCCTGCTTCCCTCTCTACGAGATCCTGCAAGCCTCACAGACCAGCTCAACCGTCACTTCCTCGCTCCTCCTCTCATGTTCTTACTCAAATTCACGGCGGGGCTGAAATGTGAAAGGCCCTGTTCTCAGTACTGGCATCGGAGCAGCGAATGCCACAGGCCTGCCCTCAGCAAGCGCAGCGTAACTGAGACAGGCAAGACATGAGTAAACACCGCATACGGGTGAGCTCCACAGGTTCTAGAGTCACAGCGGTCAGGGAAGGCATCTCTGACAGGTGGCCTTTGAGCAGAGGCCCGGATCAGGTGAGGGAATAAGCCATGTGAATACCTGGGAAGAGCCTTCAGGCGAAGGACACAGCAAGTGCGGAGGCCCAGAGCCAGCAAGATGGCAAGGACGGCATCAGCGAGCTTAGCACAGAGGGCCCGAAGGTGGATGAGGCCTAGAAGCAGTCAGCCAGGGCCCTTGGGCACTGCAGCCAGGACCTAGACTGGACTGTCAGGGTGTAGAAAGCCAGTGGGGGTTTTAAGCGGGGGCGTGGTATGATCTGTTTTATGTTTGAGAAGATCACTCTGGGGGCTGTGTGGAGAAGAGATCCTAGCAAGGCAGGCGCAAAGGCAGAACGACCAGTGAGGAGGCTCCTAGGTCATCCCTACAATGGAAGGTGCGCGAAGCTCAGGCAGGAGAGTCTCATGTAGACGCGAGAAGGGTCGGATCTGGTCTTATTCTGAAAGGAAAGCCAAGGAACTGGACTTGCTCAAGGGCTGGGCGTGGGGCTGGGGGAGTGAGGGAAAGTGAGGAAAGTGGGCCCACCGTACCCAGAGGGAGGCAAGAGGGTCAAAGGGGAAGGTGGCGAGGTAATGATGGAAGCAGAGTCTAGACTCGCAGGGGTCCTCAAACTTTTTAAACAGGGGGCCAGTTCACTATCCCTCAGACTGTTGGAGGGCCGGACTATAGTTAAAAAAAAAACACCTATGAACAAATTCTGTGCACACTGCACATATCTTATTTTGGAGTAAAAAAAACAAGGTGGCAAAAACACCCACATGTGGACCGCGGGCCGTAGTTTGAGGACGCCTGGACTCTAGAGTGATGCACTTTGATGATGGAGGAAGGGGCCAGGGCCCCTCTGGCTCTTGGCCCATTGACACTGATTTCTGACTTCCAATCTCTAGAACTGGGAGAAACTGAATCTGAGTTGTTTTAAGCCAAGTGTGTGGTAAATTGTTACAGCAGCCACAGGAAACGAATATAGCAGGTGGTTGGGTCAGTGGGTATGAGGTCCTGGTGGGCTGAAGGACACCAGAGACAGTGAGTTGGAATGAGAGGAGGGGTGACCGAGTTCCTGGGGGTGGGGAGGCCCCTAAGGCAGAGGGTGGTGGTTAGAACCATGGGCGCTGGTCCTACGGTGGCTTGGTTCAGTGGTTGTGAATATTAAACGTTTAGACATAAAGCGAGCCTAGACGATGATGATGAGGAGGAGGAGGAGGAGGAAGAGGAGGGATGAGAGGTTGTTGGGTGTAGTCACAGGAGTCAGGGTCCACGTGGGTGAAAGAGTTAGGTCTCTGGGGTGTGGAGCTCGGGAACAGAGCGACAGGGTGGGGGCTGCATCCTCTGGGTGGAGGATGAAGTCGGGGATCAAGGGGGCCAGAACAGGGGAGGAGAGAAAGCCGGATCAGAAAGGAGGTGGATGCAGAGTAACGGGGAGGCCACTGGGGACTGCAGCTCACAGGGCAGTGAGTGGGTCTGGTCTGACAGCATGGGCTTCGAAGGACTTTGAAGAGGTAAATCCTGGAAGGCAGAGGAGGACCATGGACAGCCACCCCCTCCAGGCCCAGGTGTGGGAGTGCAGGGGACAAACCTGCCCAGGGAAGCAGTGACACCAGGAGGCACTGCACCTCTTTAAAAACCTCCAGGCCGGACTCCCAGAGGCTCTGGGTCATGGGTAGGGCCAGGGCATCCTGTTTTCACGTTGTGTTTGAAAAGCATCCTGTTTTTTCTCCACTGGAGCCAGGGTAGAGAACCACTCAATTAACCGAGATGGCCACGGAGCTCGGGGAGCTGGCTGAGGACAATGCTGTGCTCTGAGGGCACCACAAGAAGGCAGGACAGATGGGGATTCTGATCGAGCTGCCCTTGGGGCCCTCTTCCCAACGCGAGCTGGGCCCCTCCCCAGGTGTGGCTGCCAAAGCCAAAAGGTGCTGGGCACGATTAGAAGGGAGGCGGCCAGCCGCCGTGGAGCAGTCCTAAGCCTGAACCCCAGCTATGACCCCCTCCCCGTCCCGGCACATTTCGGGGTGGCACGAGCTCTCGCATTTGGGGCTTTCTGCCTCTGCACGGGCTTCCTCACCGCAGTGCAGCCTCCATGCCCAGCAGGTGCCGGTAGATGAGTTGGGCCTCCAGGTCATGGTCGAGAGGGTCATTCCATTCCTGCAGGGTCACCCGCGACCGGGTCCTATCACAGCCCAGATCTGGGGGCGGAGAGAAGGAAGAGTTTCAGGCAGGCATGTGAGTGCTCCTGTCCAACTTCTTGGCAGTTCAGATGGGAAAACTAGGCCTAGAGAGGGACAGGGATGGACTCAAGGGGCCCAGTGCAGGCCAGGCTGGGAGCACAGTCAGGGAAGTCTGGCCCAGGGCCTACCCAGGGCTCCCCACACTCCCAGGGCAGTAGCTCCTCTCTCCGGTTCACTCCTGAGCCATGGGGTACCTGCCTGCAGAGCGTGGGAGTTGCCCAGGATACCACGTAGGGAACTTTCTAGAAGCAAGCAGAGAGCATCCTGGGGGGTGATATCACGGTGAGGGTACCAGCAGGGGGTTTGTGCCTTGGGAAGAGCTGCCCGACCACTTGCTGGCCTAACCACCTTGGTAGAGGCATCTGCCCTCGCTAAGCCTTGGTTTCCTCCTCCATAAAATGGGGCTTCTGGGCGCTGCCTCATAGGGCCCCAGGGAGCCCCACTTCACCAACAACCAGGGTTATCACTGGGATGGGTATAGTCAGAGGCTGCAGGCAAGGCCAACCAGCAAGAGCTGCCAGTTTCCACCCCTGTTCAACCTCAAATCCAGGACTGGGCTCTAGCCACACTAAAGTAAAAGCTGTTTAAATTTAATTAAAATTAAAACTTGAAATTCAGTTCGTTGGCTGCACTGACCACAGTTCAAGTGCTCAACAGCCACTTGGCTTGAGGTAGAGACACACCATTTCCGTCATCACAGACAATTCTAGTAGAAGCTCCTCTGTGCCATCCCTCTAGTGCCCAAGGCCCAGCTCCGGGGCCAGGCTGCCCGCTGTGGACAGATGCAGCCCAGCAGGCCCAGGCCTTCGCTCCCACCTGTCTTGTCCTTCTGGTGGCAGCAGCTCCACTTGTCCCCGCGGAAGACGCCAGGGTGGTAGGAGCCCAGCAGGCCAGTGTTGTTGATGCTCACCTTTCGCAGCGCGGACAGCCACTGGTTCAGCTCGTTCACACACTGCAGGGACCAGAAGAGGGGGGAACGGGGCTGATCGGAGGTCACCCCCTCCCGGAAGCCCTCCCCGCTGGAGCTCCTGTGCCACTCAGGACAGCATGCTCCCCGCTAGCACACTCAGCAGCCGGGAGTGAATGCGGAAAGACTGCCCTTTCCCGGTGGGCCCAGCCCACACGCGGGCGCCTGGCTGGATGAACAGGGCACGGGCTGGGTTTCAGCCCCCGCTCACCCCCATGGCCATGCACTTGGGTGAGTCCACAACCTGCCAACCATATGCAGTGGCCCTGGTGCCACCACTTTGTCCCTGAGGCTCTGCACTCGGACCCAACAGGGAGCCCGTAGTGGGCGGGGCCCTATGGGACAGGCCTGTGACCCCCTCACACCTGCAGGGCTGTCACTCCCAGGGAAAGCCAGGGCCCTCCAGCTTCCTCTTTGTCCTCTTCCCCTAGCGCTTCCTCCTTCACCTGTCCCTTCTCAAATGCCAGTCAGAGGCCCTCCTGCCCACCCTTTATGAAGCAGCAGCCCGCCCCGCTGCACCCCCTTGACCCTCCCTATCTCTCTTAGTCTCCATTGGTTCCCTTCAAGGCACTAGTTGCCACTGTAAATATTTACTCTTTATCAGCCTATCTTCTTCCCTGGAATATAAGGTCCATTAGGGCAAGGGCTCTGTTTTGTCTGCTGCCCTACGCCCACCACCACCAGGAGCAGCGCCTGGAACCTAGCAGGTGCTCAAGAAGAATGAATGAATGAGTTAATCCATGAACAGAAAACACATGAACGGAGAAGGGGATGTGAGAGCATGCACCCAGAGCCACACACATGCATACACATGATTGTTATGTGTCGATACGCACACACACAGAAACACAGAGGCACCAACCAATTCAGATACTTGGAAATACAGTTTCCCACAGGTGTGTGCCCTGTGCAGCCGGACCTACAGGGGTGCCGAGGCCCACGGAGAGACACACACTGCACTCGCATCACAGCTCACATGCCCTGCTGTGCCTGATGCGGCTGGGAGACTCATTCATTCCAGCCCACCCAGGGGCCACCCCCAGCACCCTTCCCCCAGGTTGCCCCCACCCCATGGCCACACCTTGCATTGCAGGTAGGCGGTCTGAGGCCTGCCTGTGTCGTCCGTGTAGATGACCTGCATCACGTGTGAGCTGCCAAAGCTCTTCTCTTCCACCTTTTCTGCTGCCCGGATGTTGGCCAGCTTGATCAGGGCACTTTTCTGGGAAGGGGAGAGGAAGGGAGGCTCAGAGTCTTAGTTGAGGCCATTCCAGTTCCTATCTTTGGGCCTCAGTTTCCCCTTCTGCAGCAGCAGGGGTTGGTGTAGGGGACCCAGAGTGCCTCTCTCTCCAGGAGCCTGCTCTGTGAGTGACCTCAGCCAGGACAGAACGCAGACAGATGGTGTCCCAGTGCCCAGCCTCCCAGAGGCTCCCTGCAGTCCTGGGAGGGATGAATTTTGGAAAGTTTCTAGGCGCCCAGCATTCCCCAGGGCTGGAAGATAATGCCTGCCACGGACCAGGCCATGTGCCTTTGCAGTTCCTAATTTCCCAGCTCCCCTAAGGGCCACATTCCACCTCCTAACACCCCTCCCGCCATCACAGAATCTAAGGAGATACAAATGGGACAGAGAAAAGCTCCGGATTTAGAATATCCACTCCCTGAGACAACTCCAAGCAGCTCAAGCTGAATCGATGCCACTAGTCCCAGGCCCTGCTCTCCTTGCCTCTCGAATACCCTCCCATCAGAAATCACCAGGCCCCACATCACCCAAATGACCAGTCCCCATGGTCCTTGGGGCAATGCCCACACTCCCAGCCTGGCGTCTAAGCCCACCACCCCCACTGGCTTCAGTGACAAGCAGAGAGGGCAGTGCCATCCCTTGGAGGAGTGGGAAAACGTGGGGAGCCCTGGGGACACAGGTCTGAGCCGTCTCAGGTTGGGGCCACCGAAAGGACAGAAGGGACAGCCCAGAGGATGCGGTGCCCAGGCCTCTGGAGGGGAGGCGGAAGGGAGGTAATGGAGGTGGCACTGCACAGGGGAATGCACAGGATTCGCCCACAGACAAGCATGTCCAAGGAACAGAAAGGGGCCCAGAGTAGGATGAGGGAGGGCCCTGCCAGGTAGCCAGGCTTTGCTGAGGCTACAGAAAATGTTGAGGGGGGGTAGGGCTAGGCAGTTGCCCAGAGGAAAAAAATGCTAGAAAGTGGGAGGCCTAAGCTGAGGGGTCACCCCAGGGAGCTCCTTCACCCCCTCAGTATTCCCTGGCTGCTCAGGGCTGGTTGGGCACCCCTGGCTGGCCAACCCCAGAGCCGGGCTGACTGGGAGTCAACAGGTCTACCAGCAAGTGTACACTAAGCCCTTCTTGGTGAAAAGCGCTCAAAGGCGGCCAGCCCAGGGGACACGGTGTCTTTAGTACCATTGGTCTAGGTCCTGCCCGGTGCCAGATCCTGGCTCTGGACCTGGAGAAAGATCATCTCATCTGATCCTTAGAAACCTGTTAAGTAGGAACCACTATCTCCAATTACAGCCAAGACACCAAGGCCCGAGAGGCTGAGACACTTCCCCGAGGTACACAGGGGTGAAACCCAGGACTCTCCTATGCCCCTCTCTGCTTCCCTGGCTCTCCCACGGATGCACCTCTCAGCCTCCTACCCCACTGAGCACCAGACCAAGAAGCCAGAACTGGATACCATATCAGCTTCCTGCCCCATTCTCCCTTCACCGAGGAGCTTCTTTCTCATGGGTCTCTCTACCCTCCCCCCCACACCGCCCCCCAAAAATACGTTTTTATTGATTTTAGAGAGAGGGGAAGGGAGAAGGATAGAGAGAGGGAAACATTTCCGCCATTGATCGGCTGCTTCCTGCATGCCCCCTACTGGGGATCAAGCCCACAACCAGGGCCTGTGTCCTGACTGGGAATCGAACCAGTGACCTCTTGATTCATGGGTTGATGCCACACTGGCTGGGCTCTCCTAGGTGTTAAGTGATTTTGCAGCTGCCATCAGAAGGCTAGTCCTGCCTGGCTTTCTTCTCTGATCCTAGTGGACCCTGGGATGGGCTCTGAGGAAGGGACAGGTGCTCCAGGGTGATACAACCCCTCAGAGCCCCACTTGCCTGCCTCTCTCCTCACCCACCTTAGAGCTGGGTGTCTTGGCAAAGCTGAGGGCCTCCGTGGTGAGGGAGAAGTAGAGCTTCTTGAAAGAGGAGGACATGAGGGGGCCTTTTCCCTTGGTCCTGTGGATGAAGAGTGGCCCCTCCTTCACTGGCGGCATCTGCAAACTTAGCACCCTCTGCAGGTCCAGTTCTGCCAGGCAGGGTATGTAGGGCAAAAAGTGAGCTCAGTGGGGATGGTAAACAGCAGGCTGTGGGTGGAGCTTCCAGAGGCACAGGCAGGGGCAGGGGCAGGGCCACAGGATGGGGCAGAGCAAACGTGATTAGCAGCTGTGGGTGCAGCCAGAGTTACAGAGACAGATGGGGCCACAGGACTGGTGGCAGGTCAAATGCAAACGGGGCACTGTGGGTGGGGCCTCCGAGAAGGGCTCACCTTCCTTCTCCTCGATGTCCACCAGCTTGGTGATGAAGTCCTTCAGCTGGGCCACGCCCTGGCGCACAGTGGGCTGCAGCGGCTCCATCCAGGCCTCCTTGGCCCTGGAAGCCGGCGTGTCCATGTTGCCCACATTCTGGACGGCCTGGAGATGACAGCAGGGTCGAGGCCAAACCACTGACACCCCTCCCCTCAGCCTGCGCTACTCCCACAATAGAAACAAGGCAGCGTCAGCACAGGCTCTGCTCACAGGCCCACCCCACCCCACGGGGGACCAAGGGTAAACGGATCACAAAGTCTGAGACATTGAGGGCCTGATAGCTGATACCACCTACGCCCAACCTATTGCCCTTCCTTTGCACGTCTCATATCAGACTCTGCCCCACGGGGTATGGTGGCCCCAGCTCAGTGCTGGACAGATAGCCTGAGAGTAAGCAGACATGGGGGGGTTGAAAGGCCCAGGATTCACCACCAACAGGCTGTGTGGCCTTGGGCAACCTCTTTCCCCTCACAGGCCTGCTTCCTTACCCATGAGACCCGGTAACCGTGGAAAAGCTTTGTGAACTGTGCAGGGCCACGTAAGAGTATCAGTAGCCCAGTCCCACAGGCTCCCTGGAGCCAGCTGGGAACACAGTGCAGTCCGGGCGAGGACCCTGTTCAGCACCCAGCTGGGCACCCCGCCTGCAGTCTCACCTTGGCCAGTAGCAGCAGAGTGCGGCTGGTGCGGGCGTCCGCGTGTCGCTCCCGCAGGTGGAAGAGCTTGGGTGCCATGATGGCCGGAGAGACGAAGCGCAGGCACAGGAAGCTGGTGACAGCGATGAACGGCACGTTCTGCAGGGGGCGGGAGAGGAAGAGCCGTGGGCTGGACTGCCCAAGCCTGCGCTCCGGATAGCCCCTTTCCCTCCCGTGCTGTCTCTCCCATGACCCTGCCCCTCTTCCTGCCCTTGGCTACTAACTCCACCACAACCACTCCTGCCACCTGTCTCCACTGGGCCTTGGGGCCCCACTGCTCCCCGCTCCCTACCGCTTTCCTCTCTCTCCCAGCCCTGCCTGCAGAGGGCGCACCTCGTGCTGGGGGCTGGGGAAGCGCTCCCGCACGCGCAGGAAGAGCTGGCGGAAGGTGGCGCGGACCACGGCTGGGCAGGCGCGAACGGAGCGACAGAGCGCACTCAGCAGCGCCCCCAGGTGGGCGCTCAGCGTCCTTGCGCTCTGCTGCAGCACCTCAGCCTCAGTCTGTGGGCGGTGCAGCCCAGAGCACCTGCGTGAGCCGAATGCGGACCGTCAGAGAGGGTCGCAGTCAGCATCTGCACACGTAACAGGAAGGGCCTCCCAGAGATATGGGAGCCAAAAGGCCATCAGCGCAGAGAGGGGCACAGAGACAACACACGGGTGAGCAGGTAGACGAAAGGTAGACCCAGGCAAGAGTCACAAACATACTTGCAGACATAGCTGACCCCCATCTCCAACCCCCTGTCCCCATCCCCAAGGACCCCTCATCTCACCCTACATCCTTGACCTGCACTTTACTGGGGTCCAGCTCCACGTACTTCTTCTCCTCAAATATCCTGTCGATGGTGGGGCCCAAGATGCTGTGCAGATACCGCATCCCAGCCACCTGGGGGCCACCGAGAGCAGCATTGGTCTTGTCTGCTGGCTCACCCCGCCCTTGGCCTCCCAGCCACCCTGCCTGTTGTAGCCATGCAGGACTGGCCAGGCACAGAAGGAATGCCGCTCAAACTGTTGCTACATGAATGAATGAATGAATGAATGAATGAATGAATGAATGAATGAGTCAAGGAAGGAATAACTAACAGAAGCCTTGAATTTAAGTTATGTGTCCTGGCCTTTCTGATCCTTAGTCTCCTCATCTATAAAACAAAAACAAAACACCACGCAACCTCACCTTCAGAAAAGACTCCATGGACTTTGTGGCCAGAGAGTTGCTCCGGAACAGGGTGTTGGCCTCATCTGTAATCAGACATTCCAGTGTGTAGAGGGCTGGGAGGGCAACAGTGCTTTGGCGAAGAGGACCCTGGGGTTCTAAGAGGTCCTTCAGTAAGGAGCCTCCTTGCCATGTCTCAGCCCATTGCCTCACCTCTGCCTTTTGCTTTTTCCCTTGCTTCCTAACCTGACCCTTTTCCTCCTAATCAAGTCCATCTGCCTCCTACAGGAGGACCTCCGAGATTTCTCCCATCCCAGCACCTCTCGAGTCCTTGGCTCCCTGCTCCACCTCCACAACACCCTCAGGCCACTCCCTCCGGGGCCTCACTGGTGCGACTCAGCTCCAGCTGGAAGAGCAGGTCCAGAAAGCCTTTGGCTAGTCCCTGCCCCAGGAAGAGCTTGAGCAGGTTGGTGGCTACTTCCTGGCGGCACTCAGCGCTGGTCATCTCCTCGATGAGCGGGATCAGCTGTGCTGGGCCCTGAGGGAGGCAGCAAGGAGAGGCGGGCTGCAGGGTGCACCAGGGAACCCAAACCCTTCACTCTGAGGACCTCAGAGGGCCACGGGGAGGGGGAGGGAGTTTTCCCCAGAGATGGCAAGGGCCCTTGGACACCAGCTAGTACCTCAGAGTGGGTTTAGATGGCGGGAAGTCCGGGCCTACCAACCCTGGATCCTCCCTCCTTCCCTGGGGTCCCTCACCTGGGTGCCCAGCTTCACCTCTCGGCACAGCAGCCGCACCAGGGGCTGGTAGCAGCCAGAGGGCAGCACCGTCTCATCCCGCAGCCGCACCTCCAGCTGCAAGGAGCCCAGGTTGCCCCTGGAATGGGCAGCGTGTGACCTCTCCACCAGGGACCCTGGGCCCCCCTGCCTTCATCTTCCCTGCTTGGGGCCAGCCTCCCAGCCTTTCTACTGGCCCCTCCACCTTTGCTCCCCACACTGCCCCACCTCCCATTCTTGGCCCAAGCTGTTTGCTCTGTCTGGAAAGCCCTTCCTGCTTCAGTACTCATGGGAACTCCATCTGTTCTCAAGGCCTGGCTCCCTGCCACCTCTGTGCTCCTGCCGACTCCGAGCTTGACCCCTGGGGACTTGTTGGGTTCTCTGCTGTAAACTCCCAGAGAACAGTCCCTTCGTGCACACACTTTACACCGGAAGCAAGTCCCCACCCTGCATTGCAACCTGCCAAGGGCCCCGAGGCTCGCCCCATTAGACCTAACTTCCACGCTCCCCTCCCACTGAGGGCACCGACCAGAGCTTAACGGTCTCTGAGGCCCCACTGTCCGCAGCACAGTTCACAGCGATGCTGCCCGGGGAGGCCCCGCCTGCTGGAGGCGCCAAAAGACAGAGATGCCGGAGTGCTGGTTACAGCCTTCTGCTCTGGCCTGCCCTGCTGAGGGTGAGGATGGGGCTCTGGGGCCTTCAGTAGAGAGACAGGCCAAACCATCCAAGGTGGGGGGGGGGCACTGCTGAGCTTCCGTTTCTGGGTTGAGGGGTGGGCAAGGAGCCCAGAGGGCTCCCTAGATAGTGCTGCCAGATTTAGCAAAATAAAAATACAAGACACTCAGTTACATCTGAAAATTTAGTATCAATTTGTTTCGAATATTTCATAGACATACTTACACTAAAAAATTGTTCGCTGCTGATCTGAAGTTTGGTTCTCACTGGATATTTTGTATTTTACCTGGCCGCCTTATTCCCAGAGGATTTTGGGGCAAGTCAGAGCTCTGGTGCAGGGACACTGACTCAGGCCCTGAGGACTTGAACTCTAGTCTGAGGTCTGCAGAGAAACTCTTAAAGGGAAAGGGTCTGAGGACTTGTTCCCGAAACTTCCAGACGGCAGACAGCAGGAGACCTGTCCTGCCTCGGAGCTCAGAGGACTAAGTCCAGGACTGAGGGAAGGAAGGGGTGGGTATGAGCTGAAAAAAACCTGGGGCTGCATCACCGACCGGGCCCGGCCCACCTGCCTGCCTGCAGGAGCCCACGCTCAGCCTCCCCCAGGCCCAGAGCCCTCCATCCCAGCCACCCAGCTCCAGAAACTCACTCTTCCCTCCGCCTCTTGGACAGGTCGGGCTGCAGCTGGAACCAGCCCTCCTCCTGCTGGGCTGCCCACAGCCTCTGGACATTGACCACAACCTGGGGGCAGGGCAGCGATAGCGCGGGGCTGCACTGGAGCCGCACAAGTCTCTCTTGGCAGCTACAGTGCTTTCGAAGGGTCCCTGAGCACTAGGGATAGTTGGGGACAGGTCGTCGTTGCTGGTTCTGGGGAGTCCCAGGTCTCCTGAGTGCCCTCTCTGGGGAGGTTGGAGGGACGGGTGGCCGGGAGGACAGGTGCTGACGGCGGCAGGGACCGCCTGGAGGGGCAGGGTGCTCACTTTGCCCAGGAAATCGTTGCGGCTGACAAGGTCCCAGTCCCAGGCCTCCACGCACAGGGCCTCTGTGGCCCCCTCCTCCAACTCAAACTCGAATGTCTCGTTCCAGCGGGGGTAGCATGATTTCTTCACAATCTGCCCAGAAAGCAGGGGGCTGGCTCCATGGGCTCCCCAGACCCAGCCAAGGGGAGAGTCCCCCCAAACAGCTCCCCCAGGTTCCCTGCAGGGGCGGCTCTGCAATAGCAGAGCAAAACACTTCCTGTCCAAATCCCCGCCCATTTCTCAAGTGGGAAAACCAAGGCCTGGAATTAGGCCCTTGTCCAAGGTCTGCACATCCTCCCCCGCAGGGCTGAGCCCACCCCCGGCGGTTCCCGGAGCGGAGGAGGGCCCTGGGGCAGCTGTTGGCTTTGCTGCTTGTCTGGGTCCGGCCTGGCCCGGAGTGAAACATGGCTGAGGCCACCGGGGTTGGTGCCAGAAGGGCCGGGATGGCTATGTGTCCTCAGGGAGGTCACCCTGTTTTCCTGAACCTCCTCTGTAAGAGGGCAGCCTTAGCCTCCCCTCCCAGGTGATGGTGAGCAGGCGAGGCAGTGAGGGGCATGGGTGAGGCCCTCAGCCTCCCTGCCCCCTCCCCAGCCCACAGGCCTCCTCACCGAGGTCTCCTGTGTCCGGCCATTGTAGCGCACACGGACAAAGGGGTCAGATGCACCATTCCGGTCCTTGGGGGCTAGGTCTCTGCGGGGAGGAGGGAGGGAGTGAAGCATCCACTGTCACTCAGCTGCCCTGGCTGTGGGGTAACCGCACCAGACGGGGAAGGCCTGAGCTCACCCTGCCCCTGGCCAGCTGAGTGGCTGTGAGCAGCATCCCTCCCTTTTCTGGACCCTAATTCCCACAGCGATCAACACGTGGGCCCTCACACCAGGCTCAGGACCCCCAGGTTGGAGCCACAGCTCCTGACTAGGCAGCTGCACCTACTGGGCGGAGGAGGGGGCGGGGCAGTAGTGAAGCAGCCGGCCGTGGTCCCCGCCCCTCTGTTCCCAGGGCAGCGCTGAGCAGGCGCTGCCTCTCTGAGCTGTGGTTTCCTCGCCAGTAAAAAGACAGGACAAACCCCGTAACTGAGGTACTAAGCTTCTAGAAGGCTTGCCCTACACACCCCACATGAGGGGGTCTTGGTAAGCAGCTCAATCGATTGTCCTCTCTCCATAGGTGGTCCCTTCCAAAGGCCAAATCTGGCCCAGGCACCCCCGCACGCAAGGCAACTTTGTGGAAGAACAATGCCCACCCCTCCTCCTTTTGCTGTCATTATTTCCTGCTCTTCCCATCGTGACGTTTGAGGCCTCTCATCCCTGCCTTTCTTTCTACATCAGAATCATCGACGGGAATTCCAGAGGTTGGTCTTGAGAATCTGCCCAGAAAGAGGAGAAAATGTTCTTCTGCCTCTACTGCAAAGGCAGCTTCTTGTGCTGCCCCCGAATTCCAGCAGGGTCTGAGCTGAGCACAAGGGGACTCCCCCGGGGGACCTGCTGAGAGGAGCCAGGCTGGCCCAGCCACCGTGTCCCCAGCAGCAACGTGTGTGTGTGAGTGTGAGTGTGTGTGTGTGAGTGTGAGTGTGTGTGCATGTGCCACAGAGAGCCTGGTGTCCGTGAAGCTGAGGAAGAAGGAAGTGGGTGAGGCAAGGGATGGGTGTCCTGTGAGAGAATGACAGCGTGAGGGGTGGGACTGTGACTGCTCATCATCATCACTTTCCGTCTGGCTGTGCCTCTTCCACATTCCAGCCCAGGACAGAAAATAAAGCCAGGGAAGCCCCAGTTCTCCTTTCCAGGAGAGAGAGATCTTCCTCCCAGAGAGGCCAACCGCTCCGCAGTGGGGTGGGGGTGGGGGCTCCCCTCAGCCGGGGCTGCCCTCCTGCCCACAGGCAGGCAAGGACCTGGTGGAGATGGGCTGGAGCCAGAAAGGAAGGCGATTCTCATGGGGTGTGACTCACACTCAGGCTGCAGCTAAAAATACACAGGGTAGGGGGTTCCCTGTCACAGGTGACTCAGGCCCACCTTCCCCTTCTGAGGACAATCGCCCCTCCCCTCTGCAACTTCTTTCACACACACACACACTCACACACCCACCAACCACCACACCAAGCACCTCCTACTGATGTTAAGTCCAGGGGGAGGCACTGGGGCTGTATGATCATGGTTCAGGGTACCCCTCACCCCACAACTGGTTTATGATGCCTGACGTTCCACCATCAGAGCATCACCTCTTCCCCTAAGAGTCACATCCTCCTGAGTGGGGTCAGCCTGAGAGCAGGCTTTGATGGGAGGTGGATGGGGGAGAGGAGGCCCAGCATCCACAGTGGGTTCCTCTAGTTTCTTGGGGCCCACGCCCTGCTCCCCGCCCGCCACATCTCACCTGGCCTCTAGCACGGAGCAGCGCAGCCGGCCGGCCCGGGCCCCCGGCACCAACTCCAGCCGCAGGTGGATCTCGCCCTGCACCTCCTCGTCAGGGTCGACCTCCGTCAGGTGGGCCCACCCACTGAAACCTGTGAGGCTGCAGGTGAGCCAGCGGCCTGGCTCTTTCCATCCAACACCCTTCACCCTCCAGGCTCCTGTGAGGCAGGGGCTGTTGTCCCCAGTGATAGATGGGGAAACTGAGGCTCAGACTTGTGACCCCTGAATCCTCACTATTGTGCCAGGGTGGCCCTGACCCAAAGTCATCATGGCACTGCCCTCTGTCCTCAGTCTCCCCATCTTAAAATGGGGAGAATGGCTCTTGCCCAGGGATGCTGGAAGGAGGGCCCAGAAGGGGAAGCGACAAGACGATTGCATCGTTGGAGCCACTGAACCCCGAGGGGCTGGCTGGGGAGAGGCCTCTGGCCTGGAAGGGGCCAAGAGGCTCCATGAGCCAGCAGATCCCCCCGCCCCCCACCCCCACCCGCAGGCCAGCCCCAGCCACAGACAGGAGCAGGCGTGTGCCTGGGAGGCCCCTGAGAGTTAGTTGCAGGGGCTCAGGCTGGCAGAGCCGAAGCATCTAAGACCTTCTGGTCTGAATCCTCATGGCAAATGGGGACTCAGCTCAGAGAGAGCAGGGCACACAGCAAGGCTGCGACAGGGCTGACTCCCAAAGCAGCGTCAGCATCCTAGGAACCTCCAAGGGGTCTCCAGCCTAGCCCAAATCGAGGCCAACGGCTCAGGCTTAGGACAGAGAGGCGTGGAGGCAGGCTGAGAGGACCTCCTCAGGGGAGAGGAGCCAGTTGCATGGGGGGGGGGCCTCATCTAAGCAGTGAAGCTTAAGGAGGCCCCTTGCGCTGCCAGCAGAGGCCTTGGATCCCACCACTAGCAGCCCTTTTGCGCTGGGGATTCGGTTCAACCTGGAGGCAGAATGGGGCCCAGGACACAGAGGTGGGTGTACAGGCCCTTCTGGGGACCGTAGAAATGGCCTTCCCTGAGCCTCGGGCCTGAAGGAGCCTAGAGCAAGGGTCTCTGAGTAGGGGGAAGGCTGGGACTGGGGAGACCAGTGAGGAGAGAGAGGAGGAAGGCCAGAGCGGGGAGCAGGAGTGGGCTGTGGGCTCCCTCCTGGGGACCTTACCTTTTGGGTGAGCAGCCAGGGTGTCCTTGGTAAGGCAGACCTTCCCGATAACGTCATCCCGGCTGCAGGATGGAGAGGAAGCCAGAGCTGGGCAGGGCTCTGCGGGGAGCCCAGGACCCCCCTCCCACCCAGTTTAGGACCCCTGTGAGGAACTGGGAGGTTGACACCAGTCACTTCAGGGGCCTCTCTGAGTAGGACCCAGGACCTTTCTGCCCATGATGTATTTCTGCACATGGACCAACCCGTGTGCCCACATATATGCTAAGATGCTCTCTGGATGCCCATTTCCTACCTCGCATCCCTACCTCACGCATGTATGCCTGAAGCACACGCATGACACACATGACGTGGCACAAGCACGGTGAGTCCACACAGCACACACCCTCGCACCCTTCCAGACCCCTCTGGGCTCCCCCTCCCTCCAGGCCATAGAGCATGCAGAGTGACCAGCAGTCCCCGCCGCAGTGAGACGGGCCAGGGAGGGGCAGGCAGCGGGGCGCAGGCCCCAGCTGAAGAGCGGGGGCCTCGTTACCTGAGGGCATCCTCGTCCATGACATAGAAGGCCACCGCATGGAAGGTGGGCGGCAGGTGCACCTGATACTCCTCCCCCCAGAAGGGGCACAGGGTTTTCCACACGGTGGCTGTCCTGTAGGAGAGGACCCTCAGGCCTGCCCAGCCACCTGCAGGCCCCAGGCTGAGGCAAGGTGGGGCTGGGTGACTTGAGCCTACCTTTGCCCACATCCCCTTCCACTCCCAGAAACAACTGCCCTGATGTTTGAGGACATCCCAGACCCCCTGTCCACCATCAGTCACCCCCTCCTGACCTCTCTCTCTGCCGGGGTGGGCACAGGGCTGCCTCTGTCAGGCCACTTTACATCTGGGGAACTGAGGACACAGTTGGCAGCACTCAGGTCACACAAGGGACTCCCTGGCTCCTGATGCTGAAAGGACTTGCTAGCTGGAGGCAGGGTCATGGCCAACTTGACTCTGGAGCCAGACCGTCCTCCAGGGGGGCCTGGGAGCCATGGTCCAGGGCCTCACTCAGCTCTGGCCAAATGCCCCTGGATCAGAGCCTTCAACACATGGGACTCAGCAGGGATGTGCATGGGGGAAGCTGAAGCCGCCAAAGATCCAGGTTAAGGCTCAGGGAACCACCTTCACCCAACCACCTCTCAGAGAGGTTGCTGAACTCTGAGACTCAGTTTCCCTGTCTGTCACTGAGACAATCAGGGCCATCACGCCCTCTCTTCACTTGCTGTCTGTGGTTGGGAGAGTCTGGAAAATAGGTGGGCCCTGCTCGCTGGGGACCAACTGTGAGTCAAGCACCTTGGCCAGTAGTCAGCCTCGGGCACTCAGCTGGACGGAACCGCAGAGCAGCTCTGGCCATGAAGTTTGAGGCAGAGGCTTGGGTGAGGGAGGGCACTGACAGCAAAGGCCTTGCCCAGAACCGCGAAGCCCGAGGAGAAAAGGAGGTCCAGGGGAATTGGGCCTTTTGGGTGCAGACTGGGGACCCTCAGCCTGGAGGGGAGCAGGGGAATAACCACCGTGGGGCTCTCTAGGGGAGAGGGGTCCCCAGGTCAGAGCAAGGCCCACGGAGGGGAGAAGGAGCTCAGGCTTTGGGGTGAGCCAGACTTGGGTTCCAGTCTGGCTTTACCACTAAAACATGAGATTTTAGGTAAGTTACTTAGTCTCTCAGAGCCTCGGTTTTTTAAATCCATAAGTGGCGTTTAATGATACCATAGGTAGCTCATCGTAAGTATTAAATGGGCTAAACTCAGTTAGTATGGCGGAGACAGCACTCCCATAAGCACTCGCAGTGTTACAAATCATTACCATGTCACTCCTGGGGGCTGTAAAGACTACAGAGCCATCGGTGAGAGGGGGCCTCTGGCCAAGTGCCTGGCCCGCAGCAGATGCTGGTGTCAAGGTCAATAATTAGCAAGAGGATCTTTCCCACCTCCCAGCAGATGTGTCAAGTGTGGCGTGGGCCCAGGAGACTAGTTGCCCATCTCCACACAGTGCCACACCCTCTGAGGTACGTGTGTTGAAATGGGCTGGGACTGGGGCTGGGGTGGTACCTGATAACAGGCTCATTGTCCACCTTCACGATGCAGTAGGGGTCACTGCTGCCGTTGCTGTAAGACAAACAGGCCAGTGGAGGAGCTGGCAGGTGATGCTGCAGGTGGGGTCAAGGGCAGGGCCTCCCAGGCAGCTCCCATCCCTCTGCCAGGGGCCCTCAGTGACCCCCAAAACGACAGTCAAGGCGGAGGCACTGGGTCCTGGGCTGAGGCCAAAACCTGTGTCCTCACACTCAGTCTGGGATGGAGGCGGTTAGGGAAGGCAGGAACCTGCACCGAGGCTCTCGCCCCACCCCTTTCCCACCTCAGGACAGAAGCTCGAGGCCGTGCCGTCCTGTGCACAAGGGTAAGGGTTGTTGGTTCAACAGTCACAAGTCACAACAGCCCAGGCCAGCTCCCTGACACCCCTACCCTCAACACTACGGGCAGCCCCGTCATCTCTCCTCTGAGCCTTTGCTCTTGTTGTTCCCCTGCCTGGAGTGCCCTTCCAGCCTCAGCCCTTCCTCTAAGAGCCCTCTCTGTCCCAGGGGCAGGAAGTAAGGTCTCCCCTGTGACCCCACTGCCGGTCCCTCCCCTCAGTAGGTTTCCCTCCATCCCAGGAAGCTGTGATGTCCCATCAGTTGCTTCCTCCACCTGAGTGATCTGAAGGTAGAGACCATTCTGTGTCCCCAGGGCCCAGGACAAGGCTTGCCATAAGACAGGGTCCTGGGAGTGTTTGCTGAATGAGTGAACAAATAGAACCATCTGTCCTCAAGCTCCCAGCCACCTGGGAACAAAGGGCCAGGATGGCAAACCTGGGACTGCCCAGGCCTGCCTGTCTCATTGGTGGGGATTCATGGGGTTGAGGGCAGCTCCAGCCAGACCCAGGGCTGGTACTGGGCGAGAAGGGGGGTGAAGACTGTCTCCAGGAATGCCCTCCAGGCCTGGCATTCATAAAGCAGACGTGTAGCCCTGGCTGGTGTGACTCAGTTGGTTGGAGCGCCGTCCTGTGCACAGAAGGGTCGTTGGTTCAATTCCTGGTCAGGATGCATAACCCGGGTGGCGGGTTGGATCCCCAGGTCAGCGCTAGTACGCGAGGCAACTGATCGATGCTTCTCTCTCACATGACTGTTTCTCTCCTCCCTCTCCCTTCCTCTCTCTCTGAAATCAATCAAAACGAATCTTCAGGTGAGGATTTGAAAAGTAATAATCTTTAAAGAGGAAAGGACGTGTATTTTCGTGTTGGAGGCTGGGGAATTCCAAGCCCTGCTTCCCTTCTCAAAAGAGGCTCTTCTTTTGAGGAACCCGCCCCTCACAGATGCCTCCAAAGGCTCTCAGACGCCAACAGAAAGTGTCTGCCAAGACTCAGCTTCCCCCCAGCTCCCTGGTAGTTGCCCTGGGTCTCCAACACAGGAGAGGGCCAGGCCATGGGAGGTGTTTAGTCTAAGTTAGCCCCGCCCTAGACTCCTTGCTCCTCTACCCGCAACCCCCACCCCCAGCATTTAAAAGCCCACTCCTCCAGCCCCTTGGCAACACCCCAGGTTGCATCCCACCACACCAAGGCGAGGGGACGCCAGGCCTTACATAACAGGTCCCTGTGTTCCCCAAATGCTGGGCTGGGCAGCAGGGCCCAGGAGCTGCACAACTGTTTGAACAAGAAGTTTGGAGAAACTAGGGACAGGTCAGTGTGAGCTGAGACCTCTATGGCTGCCCCCCACCTCAGGTCCCTCTCTGCCCTGCTGCTGCCTCCTGCCCTGGGGTTTCCTGGGGGCAGGGAACCTCTTGTGTACCCCTGTGAGCCCAGCACTACCTGCTGCTCAGCTCTCACTCAATGGCTGAACCGTGAACACACAGTGAGGTTTGGGCTCATGTTGTAGTCAGGGCCACGGAGGTGGACAGAGACCCAGAGACAAGAACAGACCTTGTGTGCAGGGACAGCGATGCTCTAGGTGGCTGGGTCAAGGGGTCTGAGGCCAGACTTTAGGACCTGGACCAAATCGTGGTCCCCGACCAGCTGTTGGGACCTGTGCCCTGCCTAGTGGCCTCTGCCCTGATGAGGCCCCTGGGCTGATCCGCATCCACTACTTCTCCTTCCCCAAGCCACTTGCCGGCTCTGGCCCAGCCTGGCTACTTGCAGGGCCTCTATATTTAGGGCCTTGGCAGTTTCCAGGCTGTGGAAGAAGAAGGATCAGGGCAAACCCTGAAATAGCCCCGAGCCTGTCCCCAGGGTCACTGGGCGTGGGAGCCAGTGGGTCACCGGTCACCATGAGACTCAGCTGCTGTCTGTCTGATCCAGGCACCCAAGGATGGGAGACAGCGGGAGGGAGCATGGCAGAAACAGGCAGGCTCTGAGAGGAACCTTACGTGAACTAAAACCCATGAGTGAAGTGGCAGGGAGGCAGGGAGAAGCTCTGTCCGAAGGGCTTGCCTCCTCAGAGCTGCCTCAGTGAAGATGGGCCACTACGATAGGCGCTGAGCTCCTTGTCCTCTGACATGTGTAACCCTGGCCGGAAGGGGTGCTGCTCAGGAGGCAGGCCCGAGGCTGACGAGGCACAGCATCCAGGGAGGGGGCTCCCTGCGATGGCCAAGCGCCTGCCGTCCTGCAGCATGGCATTCTGGGGGCTCTCCCCACTGAGCCTCACAGCCAGCTTGCAACGTTCGTCCTGCTAAGGCTCAGCCCGTCAGCCGCCGAGTGGGCTTGCATCTTGGCTTCTCTACCTACCGATGTGGCCTCGGCCAATGACTTCCACATCCTGAGCCTCAGTTTCCCCGTCTTCAAACTGAGCATATTATAGGGCTAATGACAAGGTCCTCAACACCCCTCACGGCCCTCCACTGTGGACCAGGTGTCCCTCAGGCTACCCAGAATGTCAGGTCAAATGAGTCATGGCTCCTAGCCTCACAGTCACGTGACACATGCAACCCCGGAAAGAGCAATTGCTAGCAAGGGCTCTGCCCTAACTCCAGATGACCCTGAAGGGTGGAGAACAGGGACGATGAAGCCTGCACGAGGGCACCAGGAAAAGTCCTTGAGAAAGCTGAGAGGTGTCCTGAAGGATGAGTAGGAGTTTTCTGGAGGACTCCGAAGGGGAGTGCTTGAAAGCAGAAGGCCCGGGATACATGCAGAAGCAGGGCTGCGAAGGGCAGTAGCTCAAAGGTGAGCCGCTGGGGGAGGCGGGTGACAGCTGGATTTAAAAGCTAGTTGACAGGTTAGAATTGTGTACACCAGCCACTCTAGGAAAGGCTGAGGAAAGGAGGTGAGGGGAGGTGAGTAGGGCAGGAAGGGGGGCAAGGCAAGGAAAAAGATTTCAAAGGCAGAACCCACTGGATTTGGTGGCCCCACCCCTGGGAATGAAGGCACCTTGCCCAGAGTCCCTCCGCTGTGCAGAGGCAGGGCTGCGCAGGAAACCGGGCACTTTGGCTCCCTGGGCTGGTGAGAGCCTGGAGCCAGGCACGAGGCAAGCGCGTCGGGATGGGGAGGGAGGCAACAGACAGAGGGGGGCCGCTCCTCCCAGCTGCTCCTCCCAGCTGCCACTAGCCAGAGGAGGCCACGCTGACCTAGTTACTGGTGCCAGTGTGGGGGTGCTTCATGGCTGGGTCTGGAGGCTGAGACCCTTCTCAGAGAACATCTGCCTTCTGACCCCAGGAACCACAATCCCAGCTCCCACCCCACCTCCCCCGACAAACAGAAACCCACCTTGAGATGGTCCCCCACTACCCTCCCTCACCCATTGCCATGGCAACTGCTGAGCCTGGCCTCATCGGGCCCAGGAGGCCTTGAACTGGAACTGCTCCTGGCGCTGAGTGTACTGGGAAACTCTGACGGGCCACTGTCCGTGTAAGAGAGATGCCCTGGCCCCTTCCTCTGTACTGCCCTCCCCCCTACCCCTCCCCATCTAGCCACCTGGCTGCATCCAGGAGCCAGATGAAGAGCCTGGGTGTGGGGAGGCTCCAGCCCAGCAGACTTTGGACCCTATGCTGCCGTGGGGCTCCCTTTCCTCTGCCCCCTCCTCCAGAGCCCCCGGAGCTTGTGCTTCCCACAGCTCAGATCTCTGAGGCTTAGGGGACAGGAAGCAGCCGAAGGCTGCATACAAAGGAGCCAGGGATCAACTGGGGCAGCTCAACTCTGGAAGCTCCTGAAAAAGATAGGACCAGGGCTCCTGAAACCTCCTCAGATCTGGCCGGGGATGGGAAAGCCCCAGGCACCTGCCCTGTTGGAGGCCCCAGACCCAAGACCTTGCTGTGTACTTGGAGCCCCGTTTCCTCGTCTGGAAATGTTATGAGGAGAACTGCCTTGCCGGCTGCCTGTGAGGACCAGAGGTGGTGGCTCAGGTAAAGCATTGGGCTCTAGCAGCAGCTACTCCCGGGCCACTGCATCTTGCAAGGGTCCTGGCCTCCTGCCCTATCCATCACCTCTTCAAGCCAGGACCTCCCACCCCAGGTGCACAGCAGGGAGCCCCGGAGCATCTCAGATGCACACTCCCAGGTGCTGAGTGTTCAGAAACTACCAGGGAAAACTCATTTCTAGGGGGGACTTTCATCCCCTCCGGCCACACCCCCGGCAGCTGACCGAGACCTTGGTAGTCCACCGACATGTCCCCCCCCCTCCCCGGATGTCGCCCCTGCTGCTGTCCTATCAAAGCCCCTTCCCCTCTAGAGCCGTTCGCTCCCGGTTCACCGAGGCCCCTCACAGACCCCGGCCCCTCCCTGCCACCCCCTGAAGACTGCTCGGCACCTCTCCTGTCCCCATTTTCCTGCCTGCGGACCCGCTCGCCACACCCTTGCCTCTGCTTTCCTTGCGGGCGGGCCGTGCGGACCCCGGAAAGGTCCCGGCATAAGGGGCAACGCCCCACCCCGGAAAGTTGGGGTTCCCACCCCCGGCGGCGCTCACATGTCCTTGGCGGGCAGGTTCTTCCCTTCCACGATGCGGATGGACAGCGAAGTGCGCTTGGCCATCGTGGGTCCGCGCGACTCGGGGTCCCGGCCGGGGGAGTCGGACGCCAGGGTCCCGGGCAGCGCGCAGCCGGCGGCGGGCAAGGGCCGGACTGGGCGCCCAGGGGGCGGGCCGCGCCGGGCCGCGGGGGGCGGGGGGGCTGCTCACGCGGGGGCGGAGGCATCGCTTCCACTTCATTCACCCCCACCCCCGCCCCACGTGCGGGGGACACTGCTCCCGGGCGGGCCAATCGGCGGCTGGGGCTGGTTCGGGCTGCGGCGCTTATTGGCCGCCCGGGGCGGGTAGGGCGGGGCCTCGGAGGGGGCATTGCCGCCCGGCGGGCGCGGTGGGGCGAGGGGCGCCCCTCCAGGCGGTGATCCGCGCCCGGTGGCCCGCGCCACCGACAGGTGTGGACGGCGGGCGTGGCCGGGCTCAGTCCCGGGCGCGGGGGCTGTGGGATCGCGTGTGTCCGGAGGTGTGGGCATGAGTGGGGACACGCGGGTCGGTGGCGTGCGAGGAGGACGCCCTGGCCACCCGAGGCTGGCGCGGGGGAGGCCCTGTAGGGGTGTCAGTCCAATGAACAGTCGGACGAATCTAGCAAACAATACGCGTGTTTGCGTTAGAGCCTCCTGGACGCAGAAGGAGGCTGCGAGAGCAAGGGCAGCCCAGATATTTGGGCCCAAGCCTTCGGGGCATTGGAGCTGAAAGACCTGGAATGTTTTTGAGAACCTCCTTCAGAGGTGGGGGCTTTCCCAGCTACCCTCTCATTTACACCTCCTCCACCCCCCACCCCACGGGAAGAACCTGGAGGAGGCGCTCAGGTACAAAGGGAAAATTACCCGCGGGAGGTCAGGCAGCTGGCCTTCCCAGGACGCCATGACCTCGACCTCGTCCTTCTCACGGGCGCACCATCCTTCTCCCAGGCTGCGGCCAGAGCTGAGTTTCTAGAACTGTCTCCCTTCGCTGTTCCCTCCTACACCTAGAGATCACAGTCCTAGGGGCTGGCACAGGGGTAACTGGCGCTGGGCAGCTGGCTTCCCAGGAGGGCACTGCCCCAAGCATGACTGGGGTCCCAGACCCGCTCTGCCACCGGCCTGCTGAGTGATGCTGGAAGGCTTCCTGAAGTTCAGGGAGCTGGTTCCATCTCTCCTCCTGCAGAGAGGGAGCACAGACACCTGTAAAGATAGGTACCAGGGGACACTGAGGCAGGTGCTGCCGGCTGGCACAGTTCTGTTTTCTGTTACATTCAGTTTTCTCTTCCTGTTCTGTTATTTATACTCTATACGCACACTTTACCAAATTCAAGATATTGATGGTTAACAATGAAATAGGAAGTCAAGTTTCTCTTCTCTCCCAGCCACACAAATTAGCTATTTCTGGTTCCTGTGCCTTCTGGAGACAACTATCTACAAAGGCTTCAGTAGACATATATTTTTTTCTTTCATACATAAAATAGAGAACTGGTGCACAAAATTAGTGCACTGGGGGGGGGGTCCTCAACCCAGCTTGCATCCTTTCACAATCTGGGAGCCCTCAAGGGATGTCCACTACTACCACTGCACTTGCCACCTATGGGAGTGCACTGACCACCAGGGGGCAGTTCCTGCATTGAGCATCTGCTCTCTGGTGGTCAGTGTGTATCATAGCAACTGGTTGTTCCGCCATTTGGTTGCTTTGCATATTAGCCTTTTATTATATAGGACTAGAGGCCCAGTGCACAAAATTTGTGCACTCAGGGGTCCCTCAGCCTAGTCTGTGCCCTCTAGAAGTCCAGGACCCCTCTTGGGATGTCCATGCCAGCTCAGGAGCGGGGAGCAAGCCTAAGCTGCAGTCAGACATCTTTAGTGCTGCAAAGGAGGCTGGAGAGGCTCCCACCACCTGCTGCTGTGCTCATAGCCCTCAGCCTGGCTTGTGGCTGAGCAGAGCGCCTCTGTGGAAGCACACTAACCACCAGGGGGCAGCTCCTGCATTGAGTGTCTGCCCCCTGGTAGTCAGTGCATGTCATAGAGACCGGTAGTTCCTCCATTAGGGTCAATTTGCATATTACCCTTTTATTATATAGGATAGTAGCTTACTGGTTACACTTATGGTTTCACTTATTTTATCTTGGAGAGCCATGCATGTCTATTTGTAAAAAGTACCCTCGCCCAGTCAGTGTGACTTAGTGGTTGAGCATAGACCCATGCACCTAGAGGTCACTGGTTCAATTCCCAGTCAAGGCACATGCCCAGGTTGCAGGCTCAATGCCAAGCAGGGGATGTGCAGAAGGCAGCTGATTAATGTTGAGGTTTCTCTCTCATCAATGTTTCTATCTTTCTCTCCTCCCTTCTTCTCTCTCTAAAAATTAATTTAAAAAAACATTTAAAATAATTCCTTCATGCTCTTGGCCACTTGCCAAGTTTTCCATCATGTGGACGTGCTATCATCTTTATTTTTTAAAAGATTATTAAATTGATTTTTAGAGAGAGAGGGAGAGAGAAACATTGATGTGAGAACAAAACATTGATCAGCTGCCTCCTGCACACCCCCTACCGGGGATCATGACAGCCTGGGCATGTGCCCTGACTGGGAATTCAACCAGCAACCTTTCAGTGCACGAGACTACACCTAACCAACTTAGCCACACCAGCCAGGGTGGTACCGTCATCTCTTGATGGGTCTCCTGTTAGTGGATGGGTAGGTTGTTATTATCATTTGCTTCCACCAAACAACACAGCTCACACATCATTTTGCACGTAAGTGAGGGCAGACAAAGGATAAATTCCAGGAAACATCCAAGAGGGAGGTGTTGAAAGCTTGTGGACCAGGAGACTGTAAAAACAGATAGGAACCTGCAATGAAGCCAGGAAAGAGCCGGATGTTTTCCTGCACAGGATCGAACAGAGGAGTGACACGGATGGCTTGGGTGCTGGGAATGCAGTGACTTGCCATTTTGAAGTGTTAGCATATGGGTCTCCTTCCCACCCTGAGCATCCTGTGCCCTCACCCATGTGGTCAATTGAATGGAATATCCCCTCTTGTATGATACTTTTTGGGGACCCACAAATAGTTTTCATATTAAAATCAGAAAGAAAAGTGAATATAGTAGTAATGAGTATATAACTATGAACCCATCCTGGATTGTATTCATCTTTATATAAAAGTAGTTGTAAAATATAAGTTTAATATCTTGATTCACACCAATCAAAAGTGCCTGGGGCACAGGAAAGTCATAATGCTCCCGGCACAGGACAGGAGCAGGTCTTGAGTTTCAACATGTGCTGAGCTTCACAGCAATTAGTAACGCAGAAAGAAAATCGTGTTTGAGTTGCAGAGTCTGGGTCTCTGAGCATGAGCAGCTTGGGAAGGACCAGTTACCTACCGCTCCAGCCTCCACTAGGGGCAGGGAAGAGCCTCAGACAAGAGGGAGTCCCCTGGGCACTACCCCAGGAAAGGGTCAGGTGCCATATTGCCTGGGATGAGAAATGAAGATTCAATCAAGATTACATTGAATGTTCCCACGTCTTAGCCACCGTGAATAATGCTGCAATGAACATAGGGGTGCACATATCTTTGGGAATACATGGTTTCTAGTTTTTCTGGCATATACTCACGAGAGGAATTGCTGGTCATATGGTAGCTCTATTCTTTTTTCAAAATATATTTTTATTGATTTCAGAGAGAGAGATAGAAACATCAATGATGAGAGAGAATCATTGATTGGCTGCCTCCTGCACACCCCACACTGGGGATTGAGCCCTCAAATCAGGCTTATGTCCTGACCGGGAATCAAATCATGACCTCCTGGTTCATAGGTCAACACTCAACCACTGAGTCACTTTGGCTGGACCTATGAGTTCTTTATAGCTTTTGGAAATTAAACTTTTGTAGAACTACTGTTTGCAAATATCATCTCCCATCTGGTTGGCTGCCTCTTTCTTTTGCTGTCAGCTTCTTTTGCTGTTCAGGAAACAATCAAAGTGTCCTGCGATAGAGGACTGGATAAAGAAGATGTGGTACATGGACACAACGGAATACTACTCAGCCATAAGAATGGCTGAAATAATGCCATTTGCAACAACATGGATGGACCTTGAGAATATTATGCTAAGTGAAATAAGTCAGTCCGGAAAAGCTAAGAATCATATGATTTCACTCATGTGGGGTATAAAACTGAAACTCCTGAGCACAAATAGCAGTGTAGTGGTTGCCAGAGGGAATGGGGTGGAGGGAGAAGGGGGCCCTCATATTTGGTGACAAGAGAACATTTGACTTTGGGTGGTGGGCACATGGTACAATATACAGATCTTGTAACATAGGAACCCACACCTGAAACCTATATGTTCATGTGGACCAATGTCACCTCAATAACTTTAATGAAATAAAATAAATAAGTATTACATTGAATGATAGAAAAATAAAGTTTTACTCTGGGAACTCCTGAACTTATACATTGTAGGCCTTGCCCATCAGCCAGAGCTCCACTCCACACTCAAATAAACATTTAAAAATGCACCACTGCTGGGGGGAGAAGGGGGTGAAATGGGTGACGGGGGTCAAAAGTTACAAACTTCCAGCCCAGCGGGCATGGCTCAGTGGTTGAGCGTCGGCCTATGAACCAGGAGGTCACAGTTTGATTCCCAGTCGGGGCATATGCCTGGGTTGCAGGCTCAATGCCCAGTGTGAGGCATGCAGGAGGCCAATCAATGATTCTCTGTCATCACTGACATTTCCATCTCTCTTTCCCTCTCCCTTCCTCTCTGAAATCAAGTAAAAAACATTTTTTAAAAGGCTTAAAAGTTATAAACTTTCAGCTAAAAGATAAGTCCTGGAGATGTGATATACAGCATGGTGACTAGAGTTAACAATACTGTAATGTACGTATATTTGAAAGTTGCTAAGAGAGTAGATCTTAAAAGTTCTCATCACAAGAAAAAATATATGAGGTCATGGACATTAACTAAACTTGTGGTAATTGTTTCACAATATACGCATATACCAAATTATGTTGTGCACCTGAAACTAATACAATGTTATGCATTAATTACATCTCCATAAAAGTGGAAATAAACATGCACTCATATTAAGTTCCTCAAAAGATTGAAAATAGAATTATAAATCCCACTTCTGAGTATATATGCAAAGCAAGGTCTCAAAGAGATATTTGCACACTCATGTTCACTGCAGCATTTTTCATAGTTGCCAAGAGGTAGGTTGGTTAAAAAAATGTGGGATACACACACACACATATGAGAGTCTACTACAGCTTTAAAAAAGAAGGAAATCCTGCCCTGACTGGTTTGGCTTAGTGGATGGAGTGTCGGCCTGCGGACTGAAAGGTCCCAGGTTCGATTCCAGGGCATGTACCTTGGTTGTGGGCACATCCCCAGTGGG
>PVJC01000455.1:70631-125182 GCA_004026665.1 Murina feae
AAGGTTTGTATATCACACCATGTGTCAACTGTGCGCTTGATAATGGTTGAGATGGTAAATTTTACATTATGTATTTTTTTGCCCCCAAAATGCAAATATATCCCAACTGTATATGGGTTTGTTTTGGCTGTAAAAATATTTGAAAAGATTTTTATAACTTAGCTTTTGAAGCTGGTTGAGGACAACTGGTTTGATTTACGGCTGGCCTTGACTTCTCTACAAACATCATGCATTCTTGGGAACTTGGGGATTCTTACCGAGTGAGAAAATGTGAACTACAAATTGTTTTCACGCGCAGTGACATGCTTTAAAATACTAAATTTCACAGTGGATGAAGCTGACGTGGTGCTACATGTAGGAAATATTTAAGTAAACATTGACTATTTTTAAACATTTTGTGGTTTTAATATTTTGGATCCAACGCTCTCCTTCCCAAGGATTTGTCTGAGCTGGAAGCCCCATGCCCATGGGCCCTCTGGGGGAAGACTGTCCCTGCCCAGGGGAAAGGCCTCCCCATGCCATCCTCCCACCCTTCCCTGTCAGACGGTGGCTGCCAGTGCCTGTGCTGACAGTGCCAAGCCTCAGTGACAGCCCCACACAAAAGTCAGAGGGGCCCAGCTATGGACCTGCAAATGCTGGGCACAGGAGTCTGCACTGAACTCAGCGCCATTCCAGGCTGAGTGACAGCACTGTGCCGAGAAGTCTGGACTCAGCAGTTGTGAGCAGCCTGGAGGGGCAGGCTGAGGGCATTCTGTGCCCAGCTGCTCCTGCCCCGCCAATCTTGACACCCCTACCTGCCTCATTTAGACAGAGAGGATTAAATGCAACTTTAAAACCGAGGCCCATGCCCTAACCGGTTTGGCTCAGTGGATAGAGAATCGGCCTGCGGACTGAAAGGTCCCAGGTTCGATTCCGGTCGTGGTTGTGGGCAGTAGGAGGTGTGCAGGAGGCAGCTGATGGATGTTTCTCTCTCATCGATGTTTCTAACTCTCTGTCAAAATATATTTAGAAAAATAATAAAACCGAGGCCCACAGTGAAGAGTGGAGGCCCTTGAACCAGCTCCCCGAGTGTAAATCCTGCTCCTCTATTACAATAGAGCCTGCTGTGTGACTGCAAGCAAGTAACTCAGTCCCTCTGGGCCTCATTTGCTTCCTCTGTAAAGTGGGGCGATGGTGGCTGCATCACCCCCCACCCCCGTAGCTGTGAACAGAGCATGCTGACGTCACGAGACCTCAGAAGGCCCGTGCACACGCTGAGCCTCTCCAGCTCAAAAGAGGAGAGGGTGTACGTGTGCCAAACAGGGGACTTGGCCTGGGGCCAGTGCAGCTGCAGCTGGAACATAAACCTGTCATGGCTTCTGGCGCCACAGCCTCCCTGCTCCAGCTCCAGACAGACCCCGGCTGGGGTGACAGGAACCAGAGCCCCGGGGTGAAAGTTGGAGCCACAGGAGGTGGGAGGGGGCACAGGAGGTGGAAGTGGCTGCTGGTCCCCAGCCTGACTCCTGCTCAGACAGCTCCTGTACACGCTTCACATCCAGCAGCCCCTCTGGCAGGGCTCCCCAGCTGCCATCCCCTTCTCCACTCCCACAGCTCCTGGTGCGAAAAGGTGCTTGTGGGGAAATGGTGCTGATAGACCTGCCTGGCGCAGGGTTGCCAGAAACCCTCGAGTTGTAAAAAACGCAGTATCAGTGAGGTGCAGTAAGTGAGCGAGGCCTGTGCATTCCTCTGTGCCGGGCTTCTCCTCCTCAGCATAAGATCGGCCAGGACATCCCCACATCACTGCAGGCAGCAACGGTCCATTCGCCGTCACTGCTGAATGCAGCCTACAGCGTGGATGCAGTTCCCGCCATCGTTTGCTGGTCCCTTCATCCTGAGTGGACATCTGTACTGTGTCCAGTTTGGGGCTGTTGGGAATAAGGCTGCTGACGTCCCCGAGTGTGAGTCATCTGGGGGACAGGCTACTCATTCCTCTCAGGGGAACCTGTAAGCAGAACTACTGGGCCCTTGGCTGAGGCCTAAGCAGGTCGATACTGACTCCCGCCCCCAGCGTTTCACACCTGCCCCCCATCTCACCAGTGGGCCCACCAGGTTGTTTCCACTTTCCTCCAGGAGCCCAGGAGCGGAAACTCCAGATTCCTCAGCCTCGTTTGGCAGAACAAGATGGCCATCCTGACCTGGCTCCTGCACTCCTGTGGGCCAGGCCCCCCTCTCCCAGCTGAAGGGCCCACTGGGTTGGTCAACAAGGAGACACAGAACTCTCTTCCTGGAGGCTGCGGTCTGCTCTCCTGGCCTTCAGGACTGCCACCTGGGGTATGACCCGGTGTCCTAGCCGCCTTCCCCTCATAGGACAGAGACAGCTCAAAGCCTGGGGAAGACAACGGCAGCTAGGACTCCCAGAAAGGGGTGGGGAATAGCCCATAGACAGATGCCCCCTTTGGGGACTGAGCCTGGAGATGTCGCTCAAGGTTGTCTCTCTGAGCATAGGGGCAGCTTTTGACTTCTCAGGGCCTCAGCTCGGGCCTGGCGTCCCTTCAGGGTCCATGTGGGATTCAGAACCTGTTCTTCCCCTCACCCTGGCCAACAGAGTCTTGCACTCAAAGCAGGCCATCTGGGGACAACCAAGGCCACCTCGCCACCCCACCCCAAACAGCCCAGGCTGGAGCGGTCCACAGTGGGAAGGAAAGGGGTCTCCTGCCCTCCGCTCAATGTCTGGGACATCCCAGACACCTACCTGGGTGGGGGCTGGCCAGAGAGGCTGTGGCCCTGGGGCAGTGGGCAGTCAGCTCCGGACCATCAAGCTCTCGCCCACCGCGCCCTTGGCCCTCAGCCCAGACCCAGGTTCCGCTCTTCCCAGAAGTTCATCCCCTTGAATGGGGTTCCGTGCTTTGCCCTCATTAACCTTCTGAACCTTCCAGAAAGGAGTGGAAACGCCCTGCCTCATCCTCCTGCAGAGGAAGCTAGGGGTGGGAGTGGGGGACGGTACAGGGGCCACCCTGGGCTTTTGCCCAGATCAGAGGCAGGGGTCAGAGAACTGGGCACCCCTGCAGCCCCCTCCCCTCCCGCCCTGCCCTTCCAGCCAAACTCTGAGACCCCCTCCTTGACCCCCGAGCTGGGTTCCTATTCCCTGGTGGCATGTATCAAGCCTCTAGTTTTTCATCTGTAAATGAGGCTAATCATGGGATTGCCCCAAGGATTTGGGGGTGCATACATGTGAATTGTCCAGGCCAGTGCCTGGTTTCCATTAAGTGTTGTACAGGGTTAGCCCTCCTCTGAGTCACCATGTCCTTCTGCGTGTGGCCTTCTCTTGGTTGGGTTGAGAGTGACCAGGGAGGCTGACAACGGGGGTCTGAGTCCCCTGCCTCTGTTTCTGCTGCTCTCCACCTGTCTCTCTCAGGTCCTTCACACACACCCCGACGACCCGAGGAGTGGATGGGAGAGCCAGCTTTGTGGGCAGATGAGAGATAGTCTTTGGGTCCTTGAGACTCCCAGGGGACAAGTAAGTTGCAGTGCGAGGGGTCCCAGGTGGCCATGAGGAGGTGACATATGAGCTCGGTGTGAAGGACCAGGAGGATTTGGGCTCCAGAAAAGGGATGGAATGTGGGGCAAAAAGAACACGTGTGAGCCCTTGAGCCATCGCCCCAGTGACACAGGGCCTGACTCTGGGCAGCTCAAACCTCCCAGCAAGCAGGGATTCCAGACGCTGTAACACCATGTCCCCAGCACCCTGCAAGTCCCTAGGGGGGCCCCAGAAATATCCTGCATCTTGGCCTGAAATGTGTCCCCAGGGAGGTGCCTCCCAATGCTGTGGCTCTGGTGGGTCAGGCCCTTTGCATCTTTGTGCCCTCGGGAAGCAACATCCCCAAGGGAGCTGATGGGGTCAGACCCAGAAGCAGCCCACCCCCCCACTCCCCTGCTCCAGGACCAGCTGATTCCTTCCTCTCTGTGGGAGCCAGCATTCCCAGGAGAGCCCCCGGTCCCATAATACACACACATGTGGGGAGCAGAGCTGCCCAATTTCCTGCAACAGTCCCCTTGGCACCTAGGCTCCTGCTGCAGGGGGCACAGGGGTGTCTGGGGAAGGGCCAGGGCATGGAGACAGCACAGCAGGACTAGTGGCTGCAAAGGGCATTGGGGGCCGGGCCAGCAGGAGAGGAGCATGGGGTGACCCCCTCTGTATCTACCAGTTTGGGGTGATGGGTTGTGAATAGTCCTGTCCCTGACATACATTCTCTTTCTTTCTTCTTCTTTCTGCTCTATTTTTGCCCCTTTTCCCTACTGAGCCGAAACCTGGAACCAGCCTTCCTATTTCATTTTGTGTTTATTGGAAAACGGCTGTGCCCAGCTCTGGGCCAGCTCAGACGGCTTCCCTCCAGGAAGTGAGTTCTCACGACTTGTCCGAGTTAAAAATAGAGGCAGGAGACAGTGAGAAACAGGCAAAGAAACGTAAGAGAAGGGGACACAGAGAAACAGCCATCCAGCAAGACAGAGAGGAACAGAAAGAGGTAGCGAGGGTTGCAACAGGTCCCCGCCCCCCAGGCATGTGTCCATGTATCAGGCGGATATCAGGTGACATGTGGCCCACTGGACGTCCCTTCATGACTCAAGACCATTGTCACTGAGCCTGTTTTCCCAGGTTTGTGCCCCTGAGAGCCGGAGGGCTGAGTGGGTTGCGGCAGCCACACCTTGTGGTCAGTGTCGCCCACCAGCTCTTGTTCCAGGTCCCCAGAAGAGCCCAGAGAAGTAAGCCCAGGTGTGGCTGGGGTCCCTGCAGGAATTTGGGGGTGGGGAGAGTCCCACCCATTCCATGCTGGCCTCCCTCAGCCCCTGAGGTGGGATCTGGACTTAGCACAGGCAGGTCCCAAGAAAGTGGTTTAAGTGTTTGTGGCCAGGCTGTGTCTCTTACATGTCCCCCGTGGGGGCATGTGGTCAGGGAGAGAGGTTCATGGGGGTCTCCTCCAGCATTCGGCCTGGGGGTTGGAGGACCACAGAACCAGGAGGTGCGGCCTGGGGCAGCTCTAGGTTTGGCTGTGGAGAGGCATGGTGGCCTGAGGGGTCTCTGGGCAATCCAGTCAGAGGCAGCCAGGATCCCTGTCTTCTAACATTCTGGGATCAGCTCCTGCAGAGTCCTCTCCCCGGCCTCGGGCAGCCCTCTGTCCGGGACAGGCCTGTGTGGTCATCTGTCTACCCCACTCCAGTCTGGAGACCACAAGGGGAGGGTCTGATGCCACAGGACCGGCAAAAAGACAGCCCATGTCCCTGTGGTACAATAAGAAACACTGTAGTCCCCCTTATTCACAGGTTCAGTTACCCGCAGTCAACTGTGGCCCAAATAGATGAAATGGAAAATTCCAGAAATAAACAACTTTAAACGTTTTAAATTGTGCCTCGTTTTGAGTAGCATTGTTAAGGCCCGCTCTGTCCGGCTTGGGACATGACTCATCCTTTGCCCAGCATGTCCTCCCAGCTTCTGCTCCTCACTCCGTCGCCACTTAGTAGCCATCTCACTTATCAGAGCGACTGTCCTATTTGATAATTAGTCACCATTGTTAATCTTTTGCTGTGCCCAGTTATAAATCAAGTTTTATCGTAAGTATGTACAGGGAGAAACCTAGTGCACATAGGATTTGATACTGCCTGAGTTTTCAGGCATCTGGTAGGAGTCTTGGAGCATATACCCTGTGGATAAGGGGGGGTTACGGGGGCTACCCACCCATGTATGTGGTCTTTGTCCCTGGCTCCTGACACAAGGTTCCTATGGCCCTGGGAGTGCTGAGCGGGAGGCGTGAGAGGAGCCCTGCCTGAGGTTATGCTTCATGGGGTGAGCCCTAGGTAGCTTTAGGGTGCAGGCTGGTCACCAAGAGGAACCAACCATGGGATTAGGGCGGGTGGAACTTTCAGCCCCACCCCCACCCCAATAATTCCAGGGAGGGAAGAGGGGTGGGAGAATGAGTTCAGTCACCAATGACCAATGCTTTAATCAACCCTGTCTAGTAGTGGAACCTCCATAAAAACAAACAATCAACAACAACAACAAAACAGACAATGGGGTTCAGAGAGCTTCTAGGCGAGAGGACACACAGAGGTGCTGGGAGGTGGCACCCACCAAGAGTGCACGAGGCTCTGCTCGCCCCCTTCATACCCAGCCATGCGCATCTCTCCTACGATGCTATTCCGAGCTGTAACCTTTGTCATAAACCGTGATACTCAGTAAACTGTTTTTCCTGAGTTCTGCAAGTGTTCCAGCAAAGTATCGAAACTGAGGAGGTGGTCATGGGAATCCCCAGTTTCTAACCAAGTCGGACGGAAGCGTGCGTTCCCCAGGCGCGCACTGCTTGCAACTGGGGACTGAGAGGGGGCGGTCGGGTGGGACTGAGACCTTTAACTGTAGGGTCTGTACTAACTCCAGGCAGCTATTGTCAGAAGTGAGTTTAACTGTAGGACACTCAGTTGGTGTCAGGAGAGTTGGAGAACTGGTTGGTGTGAAAAAGCCCACACATTTGGTGCCGGAAGTGCTGTGCGTAAAGCAAAGCGCAGTGCCCTCGAAGTCCCTTGTTGGCCCTGCTCTGTCCTGCTACGGGCCCAGAAGGCTGGGGCATGGACCATGAGCCACACCGTGCAGACCCTCTGCCCTCTTGCTTCTGGTCAGGTGTGGTCAGTGGAGGCACTAGTGTGCGATCAGAAGGCAGGAGAGAGGCAGGGCGTTTACTCACCAGCTCCTCCAGTGGCTGCGCCCCTCACCCTACAGCCCCAGCTGCTGCCAGGTGGACCCTGCCCATGGCTCCTAGTCACTGACTGGGAAACACCACTCCCTCCCCTCACATCAGCCTTCAGGTTCAGGCTTATGGTCCCATCAGCGCCTGAGGTCACCTTCTCCGGTTGGTTCCCTAACGCTGCCCACACCTTTGTAAACTCTCTCAGTTGCCCTGCTAGAGGCATGCCATCTGTCTCCTGCCATGGCCAACCCACACAAGGCGTAGGTTTGCGGAGTGCAAGGCTTTAAGGTAACCTAGTTCAACCTTTTAGCAGCAAGGGGTACCGAGGCCCAGAGAGGGTGAGTGACCTGTCCGGGGTCACCAGCCCCGGGGGTGGGGCTCATGGCTGCTGTGGAAAGGCTGTGGAAAGGCTGTGGAAAGGCGAGGACAAGTTGAAGTCGGTTTGCTTCCTCCCCTGCCTGCCTCTCCCAGCCTGGCTCCCCCAGGGCCAAGTGAGCATTTCCCGCAAGCAGGAGCAGGATGTGTCTGCCCCGGCTAATAAACCAATTAGGGCCGTGTGTACCTCCCAGAGACAGGCCGCTGCAAGCCAGTCGGTGCCCTCCTTCCCCGTCTCCCCTTCCCCTGCCCCCATGGGTGAGGCCCTCCACCTGGCATGGGTGCCTCCTGATGTTCCCCACCCCACCCTCTAGCTGCCCCCACCCTGCCCACCCAGCTGTCCCCAACTGCTTCCAGGCCTTTGCACATGCTGTTGCTCTCGCCTGGGCACCCTTCCCGTGCCCACCTGGGACAGTGCTGCCCCTTCTCCAAGGCCTCCCGGAGCCTCCGTGCCTGTGCTCCCTCCATCACTGGGCGCAGCAATAACCTCTTCTCCTTCACAAGGAGGGCAGAACCTTGCTCGAGTCACCTCCAGCCCTTCAGCCCCCACCCCCCCAGTGGAGCTGATCATGGAAATGCTGGGCGCCTGGGTTAGTTTCAGGGCTGGAGTTTGCTGTGGGCTGAGCCCAGGCTTCTCTAGGAGCTGAGTCTCACAGGTACTTCCTGCCCCCAGGCCCAGAGTAAGCACAGGGCTGGGCGATGCTTAGACGCTGCACCTCTTGTACAGGAATTGGAGAAAGGGGAGGTGAAGGGCCCTCAGCCCTCCAGCCAGGGGGCGAGGCCAGCAGGAGAGAGGGCCCCAAGCAGGATGCTGGGAGCGAGAGGAGCAAGTGCCAAACATGCAGAGCAGGGCAGCCGTTCACTCCTTGGTTTGGACTCGCCTCGGCCCAGTGGGCAGTGTGATCATCCCCGTTTTACAGATCCCTATCGGGACACTGAGGCCGGAAGAGGGCTAGCTCTGCCCTAGAGGGTTAGCTGGCCTAGGACCCTGGACCTCCGCCCTGGCACTATATCCTCCTAAGACCCCTACCCCCAAGGATCTGGGGGCAGCGGGTTGGGAAACATCGAGATACTAGTATACAATGACACAGATGTACAGGGGGGCACTAGGGACATTTATTTCTGAGGTTCAGAAGCTGCAGGACATGCTCCCAGCCTGGGCTTTGCAGCCTGGACCAGGGAGGAGGTTGAGGGATAGATGGGCACTCCCTGGAGCCACTCAGGAGCCCCCCACAGCTGGACGGCTGAACATGTGGTGGGGGTTATATCTCCTCATGAACGCCAACTCTCCTGATCCCGAAATGGGGGTGCTCCCACAGGTGTCATAGCTTGGGTGGGGACAGGGAGGAGAGAAGGAGAGAGAATGATGAACACGGGGCCTGAGGTCCCCTGACTGTTGCCTGGACTAGAGCTTAAAGTTCTAGGCATAGGAGCCCTGGAGAAACTGAGGCTCCACCAGCCAGGCTGGGTTAACCAGAGGAAACCAGACTATTCCTGAACACTTCACAAAGCCAGCTCTCCCCTGCCTGGCCCCATGGCCTCCTCTTCCACTCCCCACACCCAAGATGCCCGTCTCCCCTAATAAAAACCCACCACTGGCTTCCTCTGGCCTTCAGGACACAGCCATTCCCTTGCCTGGCTGCCCGCAACCCTCCTGCCCCAGCAGTGCCTCCTCTCTTTCCTCCCCAGATCCTACCCAGGTTTCCCCTTTCTGCTAGGGCCATGTGGACACCCCTTCTCCACCAGGCCCCCATCTGAACTCTGAATGAAAGGCTTGGGGCAAAGATTAGCACTTGGCCTAAAAGCAATTCACCTGGGTGACTCCCAACTGGAGTCTGCTTGCCTGCCCCCATTCACAATTCCAGTTATTGCCACCAGGGGGCAGTGGTGCCCACTTGGAAATTGTGAACTCCTCGGGCAGGTAGTGGGGAGAGGCAAAGGAGAAGAGGTTAAGAGGTTCTGGAATCTTGCAGATTCCTTGCTCAATAATAGTTACCCATGTCTGGCCTTCAGGGAAAGCCACTCCAGCAAGCCTAGCAAGGGGGAGCTGGGCTGGGGGGCCTGGACCGGAAGAATCGAGGGAGGGCGAAGGGGATGAAGGTGGTCCAGGTCAGGGACCTCACCCCTTCCAGGGGCCCTGCCCACCTACCAGGTGTAGACGAGCAGGCCCAGGAGGGCCGTCAGGAGGACAGCCAGCAGCACCGACAGGATGGCAATGATGACCACTGTACCCGCGCTCTGGAGCCCTGGGGTAGTCTGGAGGGCCTCGGCTGAGGGGCACGAGGGACCCCACAGGCAGGCAGGGCAGGCCGTGCAGGGAGGAAAGAGATATGATCTGACCTGAGAAGAGGGGCCTGGAACAGCCTCCAGATCAACCACCCACCCCTGGGTTGGGGGAGGGGTACCTGCCGACAGCACAATGATAAAGGTGGCTCTGACCGACAGGGGCTGGCCCACACCCAGTCCTCAGGACAGGCTCTCCCTAGCGTGTGATCCGCTCATCTGGCCCCATACCATGCTGCAGACGGGTGTCGCCGGACCACTCTGTCTCCGCCACGGGTCCTCGGTCACTCATCACCAGGAACTTCACTCTGAACAGAAGACCCAGCATTGGGGGTGAGGGGCCCTGGGTCCGGAACTTTTGGACCCTGGTGCCTCTCAGTCTGCCCCCTTGACTCCCAGGGCCTGGTGGGTGAGGGAGGGCCACTAAGGCTTGAAGCACAGCCTTGGGCTCCAATGCCAGCTGAGACATTTCCCGGCTGTGTGGCCTGGTGTGCATCTGTCACCCTCTCAGGGCCTCACTGTCCTCACTCGGGAAATGTGTGTGGAGTGAGTGGACTAGATCCCCCAGCACTGAACATCAGTGACTCAAGCTCTGAGGCAGGGGGTGCCCCTGGGAGGGACCGGTCTCCCCTTCCAGGGCCACCCCCTGCCTGGACGGGGAGACTCCACCTGTGGGATCCAAATTGCCCAAAGGGGCAGGGGCTCAAGTCAAGAAAGGCAGGAGAACTCACGCAGGCCTCCTCCCGTTTGCAGAACTAGAGCAAGGAACCCAGGCACCAGCTGGGAGCTGCCCCCGACTCAGGTTTGGGCACAGGCAGAGCTGCTCACCGGTAGGGACCTGGGCCTGGCAGGGGGTGGTTGCAGCCCCTTGTGGTTGGGGAGCAGCCAGTGTCATTGCCCACACGGAGGACCCGGAGCTGGTTGCCAGGCTGGCTACCCGGATAGAGCGCCCGGTTGGCCATCAGCGTGAGGTAGTAGCCCTTCTGGGGGAAGTCGGCAGGGACTGGGGTGTCCTCCACTCTCTGTGGGGCGATGAAGTTCTGGGAGGCTGAGGATGAGGATGGCATTCAGGTCAGACGGTGCGTGATGATGGCTCTGACGGTAGGGGCTGGCCCACCCCCAGTCCTCATGGGGACATGCAGGCTTGTCCCCAGGCCTAGTGCTTGCCCTGCTCCTCTGGCCCCATGTGACATGTGGGCCACATGGGCAGGGCTGCAGCACATCCCACCAGGCCAGACAGCCCCTGGCCACATCCCCAGCAGCACATCCTCCACCCCTTCCACCCTTGCTGCGCCTCCAACGCCCTTGTCCATCTCTCAGAGGGAAACCAGGCCCCCCCCAAGTGGCACCCACCATTGCTGTGGGCCACCACCAGCCAGATGGGGTCAAAGTCGGAGATGTTGAGGTGACCGAACTGGCCTCGCGGCTGCTCCAGCGTGAAGGTGGACTGCGTGCGTCTCCCCGCGAGAGTGGCCCTTGAGAGCTGGGGCACGTAGCTGATGCGCTCTGGGGCCGGTGGGGCCAGGGGAGAGGCTCAGCCAGAAAACCAAGCTCCCCCAGCCCCGACTGAGGGGGAGGACAGGAGCCCGGGAGCCCGATCTGAGGGGAGAGCAAGGCCCCGCCCTGGGGTCCTAGTCTGAGGGAGCCTGAGGGCTTTTCCTGGGAGCTTCGTTCAGGCTTTCGTCTGTGAGGTTCCCTGGCTACTCTGTGCCCACGAGTCCAGCCCTGGCCCTGCCTTGGGAACCTAGGAGGGAACCCATCTGGCCCTGCCCCACCTTGGGTCTCGGTGTGAAGGACAGAGTCCCGGGAAGGGGACAGGAGACCCCTCCTCCAGCCGCAGGAACTTCTTCTGGGGACGGGATCGTGGGCTTTGTTAGGGTTACACTCAGATCTGAGGGGGCCGGAACCCTCTGGTGCCCAGTGACCTCGAGTTCCCTCCAGCTCCACCCACATGGTCCAGATTGCTTAGCCTGATGAGAGAAATGAATGGCTGGGGTGCAGGGGGTGGAGGGGTGGGAGGGACAGTGACAGAGGAAATTCCGTTCCAAGACCTCAGGCCTGGATGTGGGCCACCAAGAAGGGGGCTGTGTCCTGGCTCAGAGCCTGGGACACCCTCTCCTCCCCACCCAGTGCTCTGCCACCACCCATTCCGCCCTAAGGCACCTTCCCCTCTGGACCTGGACCCCTCTTGGCCCCTCAGAACCTCATCTGGGAAAAGCAGGGACAGCTGAGGACAAGAAGCCTGGGCTCCATGCCCATGCCCAGCCCTGCTGCTGGGGGAGCTCAGAGCCCCAACTTCTCCCTGGGCCCCTGAGAGCAGTGCTCCTTCTCTTCAGCCCCAAATCCCGCAGAGAAATGAGTGAGCGTCTATGCAAGTCTCCGGGACCCTCTCGCCCGCTTTGGGTTCAGTTCAGGTTAAATTCACTTCCACTTGATTCCAGTTCACTCCCAAGGTTCTGCCTCAGGCCCAGGGCGCAGTCACACAGCAAGGACTGCACGCTCCCTAACGAGGGAACCACGGGGACAGCAGCAGCGGGAGGCTGCGTCTCTAAGCCCCTCTGGTTTGAGAGCTGCCTTTAGGGGCTGTCCTTGGAGACTTCTTTTAACTTTGGTCAGGAAAGGGAGGGGGCGAGGAGGGGAGAAGGGGGACCATTTGGTGAGAATTGGGGTGGGGCTGAGAGTGCACAGAGGCGAAACCCAGAGAGAGAGGAAGCATGCTCACTGCCCTATGTTGGCGTGGGGGACAGGGTCTGCCGTGTGACCTCTTTAGTGGGTTGTCTCTCCTGACCCACCGAAGACCCAGTCCTCAGCCGGGAGGCATGGGAGCTGAGGTCTGTCTGAAGCCTGAGGCACAGTGGGCACCCCTGCCCCACTTCCCCTCTCACTCACCCAGGCCTGTCCCCAGTGGCAGGCAGATCAGCAGCAGCAACGGTGGCACCAGCAGCCCAGGCTGTCCCCCACTGAGCCCCATGGCCCGGCCAAGTCCAACTGTTTGTCAGAGGGTCTGTCTGCAGGTCCAGAGCTCTGAGCTCCAGTCTGGGCTGGGCTAGACTGGGCTGGGGGAGGCTGCTTCTGGCACCTCCTGCTGCCCCTCCCAGGTGCCCCCTCCTCCCAAACAACTGGTTGGACAGGTTTGGGGCAGAATCTGCTGGCCCCATGGATTCGGCATTGCTAGGGAGGGGTCTGAGGAGAACTATCAGTTGCTGCTGCCAAGACAAGCCTGGGCACCCTCACCCCAAATGCAGGGGGGCCGGGGAGGGGCCGGGGAGGAGGAGCAGCCGGGTCCATCAGCGCCGAGACAATCCTGCCACTCCCTGTGAAATCTTCTCATCCAAACAGCCCCCACCCGGCAGCGAGAGCTCTCCACAGCCCCCTGTGCCGAAAGGGGTTCCCCTCATTTTCTAGACGAAGCACAGAGAGGGGAAGGAGGTGTGTCCAAGATCACCCAGCCACCCAGGCAGAGTCCGAATTAGAGGCAAGCTCACAGGTGCTCCCTGACATCACCCTCCCTCCTCTCCTCGTCCAGATGGCTTGCCCTCCCTCCAACTGTGGCCACTGCCCTCGCGGGACAACCCAGAAGATTACTGACTAGGGCCTAGGGCGGGTGGGAAGAGCATGGACCAACCCCATCTCACCAGGACAGGAGCAGCGGCCCACAGGGGTTTCCTGTCTCCGGCACAGCCCCTGTCAGCCCCTCTCAGCCGGGTGTCTGCACCTGACCAGCGATACCCTCCCCAAATGCAATCTCCTTTTAGGAACAGTAAAAAAATAAATAAAATAAAACTTAACCATTATAAATATTTTCTAGCTGTTATAATGCATTTACACTCTCACTCTATTTTTATTGTTTTCAGAGAGAAAGGGAGAGGGGGAGAGAGATGAAAACATCAGGGATGAGAATGATTGATCAGCCGCCTCCTGCATGTCCCCCATTGGGGATTGAGCCCACAACCCAGGCATGTGCCTTGTCTGGGATTTGAACCCTGACATCCTAGTTCACAGGTCGACGCTCAACCACTGAACCCGCCCAGCTGGGCTCCACTTTCTACTCATTGTACCAGTGTATTGTTCCATCAAGTGCACCCCTTTGCACCCCGTGCCTCCTCCTGCTGAAAGCTCCCTGAAGGCGGAAACTGGCCCTTACTCAGGAGGGTGAGGGCAGCGGAGTGGGGTGGCTCCCAGCGTCTTGCACAGGACCCCCCACAGAGCAGCCCTCTCAGCACAATGGCGGTGACACTGCTGGGTTTCAGATGCAGGTCGTCCTGCAATCAGCGCTTAGAGGGTACAGAGGTGGGACACCCAGAATCGTAAGCAAACATGTTGGCCTCGGCGAGAGCATGACCAGAGCTGCTCTATCCAGATGCAGAAGAGAGGGGGACAGGAGTGGGTCCGACTGGGGCCCAGCCAGCAAGCCCCAGTCAGACCCAGCCCTGCTAAGGCTTTCTTTACCTCCCCAGCTTTTTATGGTAGAAATGGCCACATCTCTGTCGTATAAAAGTGCATAGCACGCCCTAACCGGTTTGGCTCAGTGGATAGAGCGTCAGCCTGCGGACTGAAGGGTCCCAGGTTCGATTCTGGTCAAGGGCATGTACCTTAACTGCAGGCACATCCCCAGTGGGGGGTGTGCAGGAGGCAACTGATCAATGTTTCCCTCTCATTGATGTTTCTAACTCTCTATCTCTCTCCCTTCCTCTCTGTAAAAAATCATTAAAATATATTTTTTAAAAAAGTACATAGTACAATGAATGCCTGAACAGATAACCTCTAACCAGACCCAGACCCAACAACTGTTAATATTTTGCTATATTTGCTCTGGATCTGTTTCTGCCAGACAGACAGATTTACTATATATATATGCTGTGTTACTCTCTATACACATGTAGGAGGCAGTTAGACAGGCATGAGCAGAGTTGGAACCATAAGCCGGGTTCGGAAGGTCACAGGGAGAAAGCCCCAGGTAGCCTTTCCTTCCCTGGCATTTTGCTGGTCCTGCGGTTGGGACCCTCCCCGGCCTCTCCTCCCTTGGCGTGTCCCAGTCATGGGGTAGACCCTCCCTTGGAGTAGGAACAGCCTCCATGGTCCCTTGTGCAGCCAGGCCCGAAAGCATTAAGCCCTCAGGACAATGAGGTTCTGGCCCCCATCTAAAGATTTTGGAAGCAGAGCCTGGGGTCTGTTGACCACAGAGACAGAGTTTTGGTCAAACTAGAGATAACATCTAGGCCTCAGTTGTGCTTCAGCTCCAGGCCCAGAAAAGCAGCAAAACCTGGTGCCGGCCCATCAGTGGAGACCATGACCCTGAGGAGACACCTGGAGAGATGACGAATATAGTATTGTGATCCTCCCTGAGACCTCCAGGTAAGAACCCTCAAGATAAAGCACTCAGCTGGGCCCTCCCTCCCCTCCCCCCACCTTCTCCGCTCCCCAGGTGTGTTTTCTTTGCCTTTCTTTCTCCTAAGTTCCAGGCGCCCTTCTTTTGCCTCTGTAACTTGCTTCCGGAGCTCACCCAGCCTAGCTCTCACTTCTTTCACGGCTCACTTCTGCCTCTGTGACTTTTTCTTTTTTTTAATATGTTTTTATTGATTTCAGGAAGGTAGAGGGAGAGATAGAAACATCAGTGATGAGAGAGAATCATTGATCAGCTGCCCCTTGCACACCCTCTACTGGGGATCGAGCAGGAAACCTGAGCATGTGCCCTGACCGGGAATCAAACCAGGAGCTCCTGGTTCATGGTTGACGCTCAGCCACTGCGCCACACCAGCTGCGCACACCTCTGTGACTTTCTAAATAAACTTCCACTTCCACTTGTATTTGAGTCTTGGCTCTGAATTATCAAGGACAGAGGCAACACCTGTGTTTCACTGCTAACATCTGGTGTGTATACATTGTGTATACATTGCTATATGTGCTCTGGATCCGTTCCTCCCAGACAGACAGATTTACACCAGTGTATATACATTGTGGACATAAAGAGGCCACATGCTCACCTCACAAGCTCAGGGAAGGCCTGAATGATGGTCTTGCAAACTCGGAGACCTAAAGTAACCGCAAAGGATGGTCTGAAATTAAACTTAAACTAAAAGCAGTTATGGTGGGTAGTCATGTCCTAGGCCAGTATCTTCCCTGGCCTATGGAAGATTAATCTTTTATTTTTTTTAGTTTTAGTTTTGTTTTGGTTTATATATATTTTATTTAAGAGAGGAAAGGATAGGGAGAAAAAGATAGAAACATTAATGATGAGAGAGAATCATTGATTGGCTGCCTCCTGCACGCCCCCAACTGGGAACTGAACTGGTAACCTGGGCATGTGCCCTTGACTGGAATCGAACCCAGGGCCTTTCAGTCCGCAGGCCAACACTCTACCTACTGGCTAAGGTGAAGGTCAATCTTTACCTTCACTGAGCCTATTGTCTTTTTGCATCTATAATAGCAATATTGTTGGTCAAAGGGTGAATCAAAACACAGGGCTCTGCTTTAGCGGGGGCTAATACAAGAAAGCTCATTCTGCTAGCCTAAGCCTTGCACAAACATGCTCCCCTTAGGTGGTTATTTTACAGAAATTCCTGAAGACCATCACCCCTGCACAGCCCCCCGAGAAAGGATGCCTGGCGCTCGCAGAAGAACAAAGGGCAACTACAGATCTGATATGTGTGTCGAGCCGAAGCCCGTCCGCAGCTCTCCCTGAGCGTAAAAAGCCTGCTCCCGCCCTGGCTGGTTTGGCTCAGTGGACAGAGTGTCGACCTGCGGACTGAAGGGTCCCAGGTTCGATTCCGGTCAAGGGCATGTACCTTGGTTGCGGGCTCATCCCCAGTAGGGGGTGTGCACGAGGCAGCTGATCAATGTTTCTCTCTCATCGATGCTGCTAATTCTCTATCCCTCACCCTTCCTCTCTGTAAAAAATCAATAAAATATATTAAAAATAAAAAAGCCTGCTCCCTCCCCAGTTCACCGCTGGCTCTTTCTTGAGTCAGGCCACCTGCGCCCAGAAGACGGGAATAAATATCATGTTGATTACACTGAGCCTTGCGTCCGTTCTGTGTGACCCCGGCCCAACCCTGAACCTTTCAGATGGAATTTCAAAGTAATTTTCCTTTTTCCAGACCCTTCAAAGCACAGGCGCCGCTCTTCAGAGACCTCAAATCCTCTCATTGTTACCCAGTTAATTGTTGACTGTTAACTATCCTGCACCCACCTGAGTAAAAGAAGTACCGTATGTGTCTATCATTTTACTTTTTATCCAATCCCAGCGGCTTCTCCACTTTGCTTTCTCCTGCCTCCTTAACCGATCACCAGTGGAGTCCATGTCACCCACTAGCGTCTCCTCTTTTGATTGTAACGTATAAAACAAGGTGGAAAACCACCATTTCCGGGGCATTATCTTACAGTTTGGCTCAGATAAACTCACAGAAATTCTTTACGTGGTTGAATGTTCTTCCGTTAACATTACAGGTAGTGTGTATGATTATACAATTGTTTTTTTTTCTTTTTTAGAAAAAACACAGGATTTTATTGTTCTCGTGTCAAAGGCAGGTCTTTGCAGGGTGGGGAGGGGAGTGAGTGTTGACAGCAGGGAGCAAGCCCCTACTGGCCAGCGCTGAGTGGGTCCGCAGGACCCCAGTGACTGAATCCCCTGCAGGAACATCTTGAGAGGTAGCGGTCCTTGCTGACTGGCTTGGGCTTCTTGTTGCCCTCGCCACGCTTCAGGACCTCGGTCCACATCTCTGTCACATTCTCCGGCGCCATGTTGCAGTGCCTGTCAAAAGCCTCCACCCAGCCAGGAGCTTCTTGTTGCGACACTTGGTGAGCGCCTGAGTGCTGTCATTGACTGACTGTGTGAGCACAGAGAGTGGGCCCGTGGCAAACTCGTCCTCCTCCCGCTTCTGCTGCTCCTCTGGGGTCATCTCACTGTTGGTCTTGTCCTCCACCCTTGTGCCGGCCTCTGAAGAGGTATAGTAGGTTTTTATATGTTACTTGTTTAAAAAATCCTCAACCTCCAATCGAGGATATTTTTCCCATTGATATTTAGAGAGTGGAAGGGAGGGGAGTGGGAAAGAGAGAGGAGAGAGAGAGAGGAACATCGATGTGATGTGAGAGAGACACATTAATTGGTTGCCAAGGATTGAACTGCAACCGAGATATATGCCCTTGACCAGAAATTAAACCCGTGATCCTTTGGTCCTTGGGCTGACGGTCTAACCGCTGAGAAAACCAGCCAGAGCCACAGTACATATTTGTATATAATAATATCAATATATATTCCCTACTGTGTCCTCTCTTCCTGCTCCCGATGTCCCCAGCCCAGGGAGTCCCATGTGCAGGGAGTGGGCCCCAGACACCCAGAGGACCAAAGGCGGTGGGGAGCATGCCAAGCCCTGGGAATACAGTCTGTTTCTAAGGACCTTCCTTGCTGTGTGCCTTAGGGTGATTCATGGGACAGGGTGGGGTCCCCCTCACTTCCTCACCCCCTCACATAGAGCAGCTAGCAAAAAGCTCCCAAAGGCCCACCCAACCCTGTGTCACAACAAGGCCCGGACTCGCGACAGCCGTCACACCCTGTGCTCAGGAGGTGCCCAGGGAGGCACAGCAGGCTCTTCCTCGCCCTCCCAGCAGAGAGAAGACCAGGTCTGTGGCCTCAGACTTTGTCTGGGTAGAGAGGGAACTGCAGGTGACCCAGTCCCTTCCTCCTCCACTAGCTTGGCCTTGGGGCCACTCACCAGGCCCTGACAGAGACCCATTTCAAGGGGGAAAGACCTCACAGTTCACCCACCTGGTCCTGGGCCTCAATCTTTCTTCTGCCTGATGATCTGGCCCCTTCCCAGTCTGTTTGTACACTCCTCTCGACAGGCAGCTCCCCATCTCCCCCGTCTAGGTAAGGCCTCATACACATGGAATCATAAACCAGGAGATCTCTGAATAGGTGAAATCTCACAATTTCAGGTCCATGAAATGGGCAACGCTGGCTGGTTCCTGATCCACTGAGCCTGGAGCAGGATCCTTCCTGTTCTGAGCCTGCATCTCCCCCTCTGGATACTGGGCACCTGGAGGTCAGAACACTGAGACCTTTTCAGCTGTTCCATTTAGTTCAACTGTTTAGTGAGTGTCTGCTATGTGCCAGGACCACCATACACAATGGGCATGGGCTTCGGGCAGGGCAGAAGCTCTAGAAGAGAAGTGGGACGTCTCTGCATTGCTCAGCTCCTCTGCTGGCATCAGGGCCTTCCACGCCGTGCCCCGGGCCATGTCTCCCCCTTTGACGTCCCCAGCTCCACACCTCCTTCTTCCCAGCCACCTGAGCCCCTCGACACACCTGTTGTGCTCAGACATCACCTCCTTCAGGAAGTCCCCCATGTGCCCCACCCCACGTTGGATGCCTCCCCCAACCCTAACTCTAATCTTAACCCTAACCCTAAACCTGTCTTGTTGCCCCCATCACAGGTCCCCTCCCCCTTGTACTGTACTTTCTGCGCCCAGTTTTATCTGCATCCCAGCTGTGGCCAGCAGAGGACCCTGTGTGGAAGAGGCACCCATAGATGTCTAATGACCTGAGCCCACTCTCAGCTTCCCACCCTTCCTGCCCATCCCCCGACCCTTAGCCCCTATGTCCATCCCATCTGCCCTGGGAACTCCCATTGCCCTGGTCCCATAGAGTTAGGGCGCAGACAAGGGCAGGGCTCCATGCATAGGGCTGAGAAAGCAAAGCTGAGCCTGGAGTTTTCATGAATTACTCCTGGGGGCTTTGGGCCTCCTCTATGAGGAGCAGGGAGCGGTCTGGAGGTGGAGAGGGAGAGGCCAGGATGACTAATGGGACATTCTTCTCAGTCCCTTAGAGGGAGAAGCCAAGGAGAAGAATGGTTGTCAAGGGCAACACATTCTTTCCTGTGGCCTGCATCGCCCACAGGGAGTGGGGTTTCGGGGAGCGGGGACTGGAGTGTCTGGGGCTGAAGGAGCCTTGAGCTCTTCCCTCACTTTACAGAGGGAAAGCTGAGGCCGGGAGGTGAGCAGGGCTCACAGCACATGAGGACTAAAGGGGGAGCCCTGGGCTCCTGTCTCAGCCCTGGGGCTGTCTCCAGGGGCCAGGGACATCCAGGCTGATGCCTGTGTGTGAGACAGCAGAGGTGGGCCAGCATGGCTGCCGTGGCTTCAGGCTTCTCTAGCTGCAGGGGAGATGGAGAGCACAGCCCCAAAAAGCGGGACTAAGGGTCCAGTGTGAGCAGGGTCAGGGCCGGGGCCAGAGAGCAGGCAGGCTCCAGCCTACTCTCTTCCAAGTCCATTCTGAAGGCCTTCACCTGCCCAGGCCCTTTCTTACCTCTGAGCTTCTGTGCAAGCTGTTCCTGATGCCTGCAAGCTGTTCCTGATCCCCTGCCCTCTGCCTGCTTGTGGGCTCTCAGTCAAACATCTCACCGCTGACCACCTGCTCTGTGCCTGCCACCCCCATTACCACTCATGCCCATGATACCACAATGGCGGGTGGATGGCTCTGACTGGGCTGCCATAGCCAAGTGCCACAGACTGGGCAGCTTCTACAACAGAAATTTATTTCTCATAGTTCCGGAGGCTGGAAGTCAAAGTTCAAGGTGTCGGCAGGTTTGGCCTCTCCTGAGACCTCTCTCCTTGGCTCGGAGACAGCTATCTTCTTGCCCACGCTTCACCTGGCCTCCGTGCGTGGCCCCTAGAGTCTCTGCGTCCTAATCTCTTCTTGTAAGAGATTGGGTGGTTGTATTAGGGCCCACCCCAAAGGTCTGAACTTACCTCTTTAAAGGCCCCATCTCAAGCAGTCACACTCTGAGAGGGGATTACGGCTTCAGCGTAGGAGTTTAAAGAACACAATTTGTTCTGTAACCGTGGGTGTACCTCCCTAGTGAGGGGGGCACTTTCTGAGAACAGGGACTGGACCTGAGCCTCTGCATGGCCTGTGGGGTCTCTGGGCCAGGTCTCTAGGCCTGTGGTCCTGCCCATAGTGGGTGCCCAGCAACTGCTGCCTCCCCCTGACTCCACCCCATTCCTCTCCCTCCCCCACCTCTGGGCGGGGGTGGGGTGGGCAGGCTGAAGAGTGCGCAGTGAGGTGTAGCTGTGTCCCATGCAGGCCCGCCCTCCGCTACAGGCCGGAGCCCGAGGAGGCCGTGGGCTGGGCCAGGAGCTGGATTTGCTCCCTCTGTGCCAGCTTCCTCTCGTGGACAGTGGTGAGGGGCTGAGCTCTGCAGAGGGTCCTGGTGTCACCATGCTGGGAAGGACTGGGAAGCTCTGAGGTGGCAGCAACCAATAGTCAAAGTGACAGCTTTTGTCTTCCTCTGAAATAACAAAAAATACCTCAAAGGAAAATATAAAAACATTCACTGAGCATCTGCATGTCAGACCTTCCAACTGCCTCCTCTTGTGGTCACTACAGCAGCCCTGGGTGCCAAGGATCACTGCTGCCACTGCAGACATCAGCACTGAAGCTCGAGGTGGGGTGCACACGCTCCAGGGCTGACCCCTAGAGAGCCCTCCTCTCCCACACAGGCCCGGGCCACAATCCCCAGCAAGGCTCTGCGTGCCCAGCATTTAATGAAATGCTTTTATGATAGTGGAACCTGCTGGCCAGCGTGCGTACCCCATGCTCCTAGATGTGGGAGGTGGTTGTCATTCTTCCCACTTCCCAGCTCCTGCCGCGCCCCTTATGTAGGGGACATTTTCCTGCGGCACATGTCCCCAGAGCCAGCACTAGCCATGTGATGTCTTTGGGAGAATCACAAAGAGGCGCCCCTTCTCAGAGCAGACGGGTCCCCTCATCCACACCGGGGCACCCTCCCATCTCTCACTGCAGCAGTCAGAGTGGGTGACTTTCCAGCCTCCGACGCCTCCAGGGTGCCCACCAGTCATGCGCCCACACCAGACAAGGAAGTGGGTGCCATGGCCAGTGTAGCGGCCACCATGCCCAGCTCCCAGGGGTGGCAGAGCTAAGCACTCCCAGGTGGGACCAGGAAACGCAGCTTCATGTGGCCTCCAGGCCCTGCTCACAGAGCCTCAGGAGCTCCCCGATCTCCTCCGGAAAGTTCCCTTCCCCCCAACTCTCCTATTTGCAGCTGAGAATACAAGGCGGGGGGTGGGGTGGAGGAGGGGTTGGCCCCTGAGGAGTCTGAGCCCCGTGATAGTTGTCTTGTGTGTCCTGAGTGGAAGAGACCCTACTTTTCCAGAGGCCGGACACTAGGCTGCAGTGCTAGCCATTGATAAAGGGTTAAGGAGCAGTGCAGCCGAGTGAGAGGAACAGCGGGTGACAGAGCCCACGACAGCAATGCCAGGGCTCCTGACCGCCCCCCCCAAACTGTGCTCAGTGACACGAGCCAGTCACAGAGGAGCACATGTTGTGTGGTTCTATTTCTATAAAATGCCCAGAAAGCAGGTGACGGTTACCAGGGAGGGTGGAGAGGAATGGAGAGTGACTGTTTAATGGGTACAAGGTTCCTTTTGGGGTGATTAAAATGTTCTAAAGTTGATAGTGGTACAACTGTGAATACTAAAATTCATTGAATTGTACACTTTTAATAGGTATATTGTATAGTAACTGAATGATATCTCACTTGATCTTAGCCAAAAGGCCGAGAAGCGATTGAATGATATCTCGATGAAGCTGATATTTTAAAAAGAGTGTAAAGTGCCTTTGATAAAACGTTCAGTCAACAGTTACTTCTTAAGCACCTGCTGGGCACTGTGCTAGCTCTGGGAGCACCCTGGTGAGCAAACCAGATCTGGTCAGTCCCTCCCCTCCTGAAGGTCACCCTTTACTGGAAAAGATGGAAAAGCTCACCGTTTTACATGTCTGATTGCAAATGGAAAATGTGCTGAGAAGAAAAGGAACAGAGTGTAGGAGAGCTGAGGAGTCAGGAAGGGCTTCCCTGGCCAGAGGGAAGGGAGCGAAGTGGAGGAGTGTTCTACATTGCGAGAAAAGCATGTGCAAAGGCCCTGTGGCCTGTGTGGCTGGAATGCAGGGGATAAGGGATGGATCATGGGACCCCACGACTGGACTGCTGAATCCAGATTCGGTGCTTACAGTAGGAAGTCTCTGAGAGCTGTGAGCAATGGTGTGACACCTTCAGGTTTATAATCTGGTCCCTCAGGATGCTGGGAGGAGGATGGGGGTGGGGAGCGGTAACCCTGGTGAGGGGGAGACCGGCAAAGGGCAGCTACTGACATCCCAGCAAGAGACAGGCTGCGACGTTTCCACCTGCTGTCATTCTGCTTCCTTTTGATTTCAGGTCTGATGAGTCACCTGTGAGTCATCACATCCACAATGATTGCTATGTTTTCCTTTTTAACAATGAACTTGTTTTTAACCACTGAGCCATTATGTTACGGGCCAATGGATTTCCCCAAATACAGCCCTGGGGAGGATTTTAAATGCCGTTTAACAAAAGAGTCTCCAAAACTCCATTTAATAAAAGATTCTGCACAACACGGCTGTCGCAGTGCACGCTGCTCGGGGACGTCATGACTAGCCCAGGAAGGGCTGGGTTCGGCTGAGGGCCCTCTAGAGGTGACTCCGGGCAGCGGGCCCTGCGCAGCCGCCCAGGGCTCGGGCTCAGCGTGACAGTGACAGTGTGGCCATGTGCGGCCCACCACCCTCGCTGTGTGACACCCTGGCACGCTTGCCAGCACCACCCTGGGGCAGAAGCCCCACAGGGATGCGGGCTCGCAGGGTGGCCTCCTGCTGACCGGGGTAGGCTTCCGTCTTGGTAAAATATTAACGATTTGTTGACGTGCTGTGGACTCACCCACCTGCTAAGACGAGGTCCTGGGACTCCCTTTGCTGGGGATCTGCTGAGGCGAGTTAGGGTGATATCACCACACGCAGGCTTCCATTAGCACTCACACCCATTGTCACGTCAGAAACCCAGGCACAGCCTTCCCCTTCTGCCTCATCTCCCACACGTACTAGGAAGCCCCCAGCTCCTCCACCACCTCCTGAATATTTCTGAACTCGCCTCTTCCTCTCCAACCCCCTTTGCCTGCCCTGGTTCAGGGCCCCAGGACCTGCTGCCCCACCCCACCCTCCCGGCCCCAGCACTATCTATAGCACCGAAGGGCAACGTGGGCTCCTGTCTCCTTTCCTGTCTACTTGACTAACTCCCACTTACCTCTCAAGACTCAGCTCAAGGGCACATACATGCCCGGCTTTCAGCTCAATCCCCAGTGGGGAGTGTGCAGGAGGCAGCTGATCAGTGATTCTCTCTCATCATTGATGTTTCTATCTCTCTCCCTCTCCCTTTCTCTCTAAAATCAAGAAAAAATAAAATAAAAAATAAAGACTCTGCTCAGAAATCACCACTAGGAGCCCTGTGACCCTCAGGTGGGGTCAGCTGCCTCCCCTGGGCTGTCCAGCTCAAGCCACTGGCAGCCAGATAGGGTGAGAGCAGATCCTCAGAGGGCTGGGGCGGGGGGGGGGGGCTGTTCAGGAATGAGGGGCAGTCCTGGCCGTGCTCAGCCTGTCACGGGCTGTGCCTGGGACCAGTGCAGACGCTGGCTCTGGGACCAAGCCGAAAGAGACCCTGCAACTTGGAAGAGCCTGGAGCACGTTCTGCTCCTGGCCGATCCCCCTGCCCAGAGGGTCTGTTCATGGTTTCACTCAGCACGCCCTCCTGGCAGTCCCCAACCTGGGCATCTGGGGCCTCAGGGCCTCCTCATCTGGAGTTGGAACCAGGTCTGGACAGGACAGTGTGAAATAGACTCTGCCAGGGGCAGCTGGGGATGGGGTGATGGGGGCATTTGAACCCTTCTTCAATTCCAGGTCAGGAGGGACCTGGGCTTCAAAGCAGTAGAATTTCAAAGGTGGCTGTCCAAAGGGGCTGCTCCCACGAGCAGACACTACCCAGGACACCGGGGCCTGAGCTTCTGGCTGCATCTGACTGCCCTGGCTGCGCCTGGAGGGGGTCGTGTGCCTGGTGGGGTGCAGGCAGGAGAGGGGAAAGACCGCCTGGAGCCAGGAGTGCATGGGTTTGAAAGCAGAGCTTCCCCTGAAATGTCTGCCACAGAAACGGCTTAGTAGCTGGTTCTTGGCCCTGCAACACACGGGTGGGTGTTCCTGGGCCTGTCAGGAGATGGAGGTACCCCGAAGCACAGTTAGGTCTAGCGATCAAGGGGACAGGTTCAGGGCAGCCCTGGGCTGGTGGTAGTGGGGCTGGACAGAGCACAGCCAGTTGGACCCCATGTGTATATGCTCTTCTTCTGAAATCAGCACAGGCACCACAGATGGGAAAGCCAGACAGCATTTATTCACCTCGAAAGAGAGGGTACCTTTGCCCTCAGGCCCCTGCAGGGCGCCAGTCAGTCTTAGTGTGGCCAGATTATATGGGGTCAGGTGGCAGTGTACGGAGCACAACAGGCAAGTCACTGAGCCTCAGTTTCTCTATCTAAGGCTGTGTGGATTGGAAAGCACGCCGTGGTCCCGCAGGTGGGAGCTTGCTTGGTTGAGGTGGGGCCTGGAGCCCTGACCTCCAGAGGCCCTACTGAGTCTCCAGGCGGGAGCCTCCGCCCAGCAGAGCCCTGTGGGTGTGTGAATAGGAGTGAGCCGGGGCCTGAGCAACAGCTGTGGTGCACTGGCGCCCTCGTGTGGCCATGGCGGGTACCACCAGGTTTGTGGGCCAATGGACGCCGGGATGGGGAGCGGGGAATGAAGCCTGTACTCCAGTGAGGGCTGGTCACATGGAATCCAAAGAGCCATTAGGCTGATTGTCTGGGGGAGTGTGAGCCCCAGGGTAGGTGACAATCTGAGGGCGTGACAGCCTCCAACAGTAACAGGTCACATCTGGACATGTGGTCATCTGAGGGAGCTCCCCAAGGTTTGCCTGAGGCCCCCTGTCTAACACTGTGCATGGCATGCAGCAGGCACTCAATAAATGTTTGTGGCGTGAGAGTGCGTAGGTCAGTGTGTGAGCCCTCTGTGTGTGCAAGGAGGTTGGAAGTGGTGGCCCCAATCAGTGGCCGGATGGTCATACATGCATCTACGCCCCGTCTGACCGTCTAGCCACCCCCAGGAAGGGCCTGTGCCCAGGGACAATGAAGGGGCCTCTGGAGACTTCACTGCAACCCCAGACACTGGGACAGAGGGACAAGGAGGCTCAGGCCTCATAGCCTCAGCGATGGGCCCAGTTCAGCTCCCTGCACAGGACAGAGCAAGGCCTGCTCCTGGGGCCTGGCAGTTTCCAGTCAGCGTGACCTTTCCACATCACCTCCAGCCTCAACTTGCAAGAGGTAGGGAGGGGGGCAGGTACCCAGCCTGACCACAGCCTTCACCCAAACTCCCCTGCATACAACTTCAGTTGCCTGGAAGGAGGGGGGGGGTGCACAGAATGGACCGCATCCCGGTGGCTAGTGGTGGGACTTCAGGGAGGGGGAAGTGTGATAGGTGGGCCAAGTGGCTGAAAGGGCTGAGAAGGAGCACTGTACCCTTGTCTCCCCCTCACCCCTGCCCAGTGCCCCAGCCCCAGGCACGTAGGCCAGGCTAGCGACTGAGGCTGGGGAGGGGGTCCAGGCCAGGCTCGCAGCCCACAGGCAGGGTGGCCACTTCGCTGGGCGGGATGTGGTGGGTCATGTAGCGCTTGCCCATGAAGGAGCCGATCCGGAGCTGCTCAGGGACCTCCTCAGGCCACCACAGGCCGGAGCTGGACAGGGAGAGGAGGAGCAGCGGGGTCACTGCTGGGGGAGCTGGCTGCCACTTCAGGGCCTCCTCCCCACTCCCACATCCCTCCTGCCGCCTCTGATCTCCATGCCCTCCCTTCTAGAACAAGCTGGAGGCCTGCCTCCTCCAGGTGGCCACCCTGATTACCCCAGCGTCAGTTCACGGAAATGATAGGGGGGCTCACTGGAGAGAAACCGAGGCCCAGGAGCACAAAGGCCAACGCCAAGGGCACACAGATGGATGGGGCAGAGCCAGGTGGCCCCTTCTCTATGGCTGGAATAGCTGCTGGACCACCTCTCTGACCTCCCAGGGGAGACTCAGGTGGGAATTCTCTGCACAGCCCTTCCTGGGACACTTCCCAGCTCAAAACTACGGGGGCAGGGAGGCTTTCCAGGCTCAGGGGGCAGGGAGCGGGGACGGGTTCCAAGGGGGCAGGGGCCCTGGGGGTGTCACCACTCACAAGCGCACAGTGGAGGCAGCCAGGAGGGCCAGGAGCAGGAGGCCGGCCAGAGAAGAGAGGATGGACGTGATAACGATCATGTCACCACTCCGCCGCCCTGGCCACGTGTCGATGGAGCCCGGAGGCTTCCCTGCACACACAGCGATGCTCAGAGGCTGCCCTTGGACCCCAGGGCAGTCGCCCTCACCCATGCTCATACCCAAGGCTGGGTGCTCTCCTCCACGGACATCTGTCCATCTCAGAGGGGCATCTGTGCCCTGTAGCCTGGACCACCCATCGTTCCAGCCTCCACCCTAGTCTCACCTTCTAGGCTGTTCCCACCAATGTGCCCGCCCCTGGCACACCCAGCAGCGGCAGGCCTGCTCCCTGGAGCCTGGCATACAACAAGCACCCGCCCCATCCCGGCTCCTGCAGCCCATGTCCCAGGCATCGCGCACACTGGACATCTGGTCTTCTCACAAGCAGTGTCCTTGGCCTGGTGACTCATGCTGGCTTCCTGGGGTCCTGCTGAGGGAAGCCTCCCGGAACCCGCGGCCCTGACGGACTGCCCTCCTTGCTTTGGCCCTTCTTCTCACCCAGCAATGCTGGGCCCGGACTGGCTCCCATAGGAGGGGAAAGCTGCTGCTGCCCATGACTGAGCTGGGGCCTGGGCACCCAAGAGTGGCAAACATTTGGGGCTGGACAGAGCCAGTGCCCCACCCCCAACACCAGTGTCTGTGTGGAGGGTTCACCAGATTTGAACACTGCCCCCGGGCACCCAGTCCCACGGCCGCGGGGGGTGGAGGGGGCAGCTGAGCACGACCATTTTGCACAGTGTAAGGGACAGACAGGAGTCAGGACACGCCCTCCCCAGCACTACCTTGGTGGAGAGTGATGGGGCCGGACCACCTGGTCTCGGCCTTGGGTGAGCCCCCAGCGTCCATCAGGAGGAACTTCACCCTGGGGAGAGGAGGAGGGGTGAGGCTCAGAGCCCCAACTGCCATAGGCAGGGCGCCCACCACAGCCAGACTCAAGGCAGCTCTTCTGGGCCAGGCTGTGAGCCTTGATTCTGAGGGTAGTACGGGCTGGGGCTACAGGCCTCCCAGAGGAGAACTGCTGGCCCGTGGAGTCTCTGAAGCCATGGAAGGGCCCCCAAATAGGGGCAAGCACCCCAGATAAAGGCCTAGAGAGGGAGGGTTGTACTGAGAGTGCGCGCAGAGTCCAGGATCGCAGAGAAGGGCAGGCTGGCCCTGAGGCCACCAAGGCCGCGCAGAGGAGGTTGTGTCTTTGAGGGGCTGGGAGCTCTGGGAGGTTTCTAAGCATCAAGAGGCTTGGGCAGCCAAGCCAATGTGGCTCAGTGGTTGAGTGTGGGCCTAGGAACCAGGAGGTCATGGTTCGATTCCCAGTCAGGGCACACGCCCGGGTTTCAGGCTCGATCCCCAGGAGCGGGTGTGCAGGAGGCAGCTGATCAATGATTCTCATCATTGATGTTTCTACCCTTCTCTCCCTCTCCCTTTCTCTCTCTGAAGTCAATAAAAACATATTTTTAAAAAGAGACTCAGACAGGTTGGCACCGAGGGAAGCTGGCTCTGGTGGCTGCTAGGGACGGAGGCCAAGCCAGGGAGTGGGCCCGGGTGGGGGAGGTAGACCTGGCAGGGCTGGGTGAGAGGGCAGAGGGAGGCGGATGGAGATGCTGACCCAGGCCACAGCACACCACCTTCACTGCACCCCTGCAGATGGTTCTCCCCGTTGGATCTGGCCTCCCTGAGGACACCTGGCCTCATCCTGTGGCCTGGGCAGCCCACGGCTGGACACCTGTTTTCCTACCCTGCTCTCACCTGACCCCAGCAAGCCACTGGGCGCTTCTGTGCCTCTCCTCTGCTTCCCTACCTCGTACCCACTGACTGGGTCTGAACTCGGGCCTGTGCTTACTTTCCCACCAGATCTACCCAGGGAAGAAATAGTGGGCCCATGAGTGCAGCCCTGCCACCCCACCCCACCCCAGCCCAGCCCAGCCCACCAGCCCTGTGGTGCCACCTTTTCCCCCTGGGCCCACCCGAATGCTGGAATTCTGCCTGCCGCCCAGCGGTGCTGCTCTCCCCCAACCCTCCCACCCCAACCCCACAGGAAGAAGCCAAGGTTTGTGAATGGAATGGGCCTGTGAGGCCAGCAACCAGGATGGGGCCTGGGGAAAGGCTAGGGAGGGCAACCCTGGTCCCTGAGACCTCTCCTCCCCCAGGCCCCCATCCCAGGCTCCAGGCAGAGACCTACCTGTAAGGTCCAGGGCCAGGGAGGGGGGTGTTGCAGTAGGATGGCTGGTGGAGGTCAGCCAAGCAGTCAGGGTCGTTGCCCACCCGCAGCACACGGACGCTGCTGGCCCCCACGGGATCCTCGCAGGGCAGCTGGTCCAGGGACAGGGGCAGCGTCATGTAGTGGCCAGCGGTCAGCAGCTGTGGGAAAGCTGGGATCTCAGCCAGCGCCTTCGGGTTCTGGAAGTCCCTGGAGGCTGTGGAAGGGAGGGACGGACCGAGGGGGCTGGTAAGAGAGTGAAGCCAGGCCTTCCTCGCCACGATCCCCAGCCGGGTCCAAGGCCTGGCCCTTCAGCACCCAGAGGGCCCCTGTGACACAAAGCAGGGCTTGCCACCCTCTCAGAGGCCCCTCTCCATAAAGCCAGCTCCCAATCCACACCCAGCCATGGAACATCACAGTGAGGGGTCCCCAGACCCGGCAGCTTTCCTCGGCCCCGCCCCTCACCCCAGGCCCGCACCCGCACTGGACACACCGTTGCTAAAGGCCACCACCAGCCAGATGGTGTCCGCAGCCCTGGCGTGACCGTCCAGCACACAGCGCGGCTGCTCCAGGGAGAAGGTGGTGGCCGTCACCTTCCCCTCCAGGTCCCCGGCGGCTATCTGCGGCGTGTAGGGGATCAGCTCTGTGGCCATGGAGATAGGTGTGAGGGTCCTGGGTCCCCTGCCCTGGGGCTGCCTCTCCCAGTTAGAAGATGTGGGCTCCCAGGGTCCAATCACACCAGCAAGGGCCCCAGCCCCTTGGGTCTGGGCAGGTGCATCCAATCCCTGGACCCCCACTCACCGAGGCTCGTGCAGGGCTGGGGCCAGACCAGCGCCACCAAGAGAAACAGCAGCCGTGAGTGAGGCTGCCTCTGGGGGAGCCCCATGACAGCCACCTTCTAACACATCAACAGCCTGGGGCTGAGCTGGCTGCCTCCTGCCTCCCCCCTCCCCCAACACCTAGGCCTGGAGAAGCTGGTTAGTCAGGCTGCCAGGCTGGCCAAGGGCTGGAAAGACCTGAAAATATGAATGCACCCAGCCCCTCCCCTCAGCCCAGTCCCCCACAAGGAGGGGCCTGCGCAGAGCACTAGTGTGGGGCAGGCCAGGACTGAGGAAGAGGCCACTGGAGCTCAGAGCCCCATGTCTGAATTTAGGCCCCACCCAGCCTCCCAACCCTGGGGAGGAGGACCAATCTCTGGAACCTTGGGCTCAGGGCCACATGCCTGAGATTCCTGCACCCCAGGTGCCAGGAGACAACCTCTGGTCTTCCATCCCCACCCAGGAGGAAGCCCGGGGTAGCTCCAACCTGACCAGCTCCAACCCCATCACAGCCCGCCTGGCCCTGCAGCCATCTTGTGCAGCGCCCTCCCTCCTGGGGCCACATCTTCCCTGGTTCTTCAGTTCCCTTGTCCAAGGGGAGAACTTAGCCAGCTGACTTACACTATTCCCTTTGGTCCTCACTACATACATGGGTGGGGCAAAAGGAGGTCTACAGTTGTTCATCAATAGTTAATACAAAATAAACTGTTTTGTTCACTCACAACTGTAAATACATAAACCATATATATTTCTTACTAAGATATATAATAAATAGGTGATATGCAAATTGGGCCTCATTCTGTCACACCATCACAAGATGGCTGCGCCCACAGCAGAGGCAGGGTTCTCATAATGAGCCATAAGGAGCGATCAGCAGGGACCTGAGGCTGAGTGGTGCTGGGCCGGGGTGAGGGACTTGAGGCTGTGCCCCCCCCACCTGGTGGGGCTTGACGGGGGACCTCAAGCCATGCCCCGCCCCCTGCCCCAGTACTGGGCCAGGGGACCTGAGGCTGTGCCCCCAGCCCAGTGGGCCTTAACGGGGACCTCAGGCCACGCCCCCTGCCTGGTGGGGCTTGAAGGGTGACTTCAGGCCATGTCCCCTGCCCGGCAGGGTTTGACAGGGGACCTGAGGCCGCGCCCCTGGCCCAGCTGGACTTGAGTGGGGACCTCGGGCTGTGCCTTCCCACCCCAGCGCTGGGCTGGGGAACCTCAGGTCACACCCCCTACTCTGGTGCCAGGTTGCGGGACCTCAGGCCACGCCTCCTTCCCCAGCATCAGGCTGAGGAACCTGAGGGTGCACAGGGGACCTGAGGCTGTCACCCCCACCTGGTACCAGGCCAGGGGACCTGAGGGTGCATCCCCTGCCCAGCAGGGCTTGACAGGGGACCTGAGGCTGTGCCCCTCCACTGGGCAGGGCTTAATGGGGGACCTGAGGCTGCACCCCCTGCTCAGCGGGGCTTGATGGGGATGATGTTGGCCAGGTCTGGATCTCACCCAGTGTGGGTGGGGCCAGCCGGGTTTGGGTCTCGCACAATTTTGAGGTGCACACGGGTGGGCGGAGACTTGACTTTGGGTCCCGCGGCATGCCCCAGACTCTGACAGAAGATGTTCACATACATTTTACTAATTTTCTTTCATCTCTGACACTTCTATTATAGAGAAAGAACAAGTAGCAGTATTAAAATATTTTCTCTAATTCCTTTTTAATGTGCATGAATTTTGTGCACTGGGCAGCTAGTATATTATAAAATTCACCCTTTTAAAGTGTACAGCTAACTGGTTTTTAGTATATTAACAAGGCTGTGCAATCAACATTAATTCCAGAAATTTTTCATTTTAAAAAGAAATAGTACCCATGAAAAGTCACTCCCCCTCCCTCTTGTCTGGGAACCACTCCCACTTTCTGCCTGGATTTGCCTATTCCGGGCATTTCACATAATGAAATCACATAGGATGTGGCCTGTTGTGTCTGGCTCTCTCACTTGGTATCATGTTTTCAAGATTGCCGTAGGTCAGTCCTTCATTTTTATGCTAAGCATCATTCCATGGTATGGACAGACCACATTTAGGTTAGCCAGTCGTCAGCTGAAAAGTTGGGTTTTCCCCACCTTTTGGCTATTATGAATAATGCTGCTAGGAACACTCATGAACAGGCCTTGGTTTGGACACGTTTCCAGTGCTTGGATGTGAACCTAGGAGCGGCATGGCTTAGTCACATGGCAACCGCTTTTTGAGGAACTGCCCACCCATTCTCCAAAGCAGCTGCATTTACATCCACCAGCAGCAAAGGGCTCCGATTTTTCCATGTCCTCATCAACATTTGCCGTGTTCCTTTCTCTTTAATAACCATCCTCATTGGGCATGGCATCACTTTGTGGTTTTGTTCCCCTGATGACACTGAACATTTTTCATGTGCCTGTCAGCCATCTGCCTATCTTCTTTGGAGAAAAGTCCTTTGCTTAAAAAAAAATTTTTTTTTGGGGGGGGGGGTATTTTTCTTGTTGAGTTTCTTATACAGTCTGGGTACTAGACCCTTATCAGGGAGATGATTTGCAAACATGTCCTCCCATTCGGATTCTCATTGTACTTTAATGGTGGGAGTCATGAGGGCAGTGGCACACAGGTGCCCACCCAGCTCCCGAGCCCTGTGAGCCTGCGGAGTGAGTCTTACTGTGGAATCAAACAGGTTGGGGGGCAGCCAGGCCTCCCTGCCCTCCCTAGGACCAGCTCTCCATTAGGCTCAATGGGCAGTGCCAGGGCCCACAATACATTCAGGGGCCCAGGAAAAGTCCTAGTTTCTTTTAAATAAATCAGAAGGAAAAAAAATAAACTTGTAAATGGAAGAAAATGCTCTAACATATTTTCATCTTTATATCAACACATCATAAAACAGTATTTAACTTTTCTTTTTTAAAAAACATTTTTATTGATTTCAGACAGAAAGGGAGAGGGAGAGATAGAAATATCAATGATGACAGAGAATCACTGATTGGCTGCCTCCTGCATGCCCCACACTGGGGATTGAGCCCACAATCCGGGCATGTGCCCTGACTGGGACTTGATGCTCAACCGTTGAGTCACGCTAGTCGAGCACAATTTTTCTTCTTTTTTTAATCCTCACCCAAGGATATGGTTTTATTTATTTTAGAGAGAGAAACCCACAACGTGGGTAAGTCCCCCGACCAGGAATCGAACACACAAGCTTTTGGTGTAGAGGAGACAACACCCCACCTGGCCACGGCTAACATGTTTCTTACAGAGGAAGGATCCCACAAGGCAAAAGTGCCCCTTGCCAAGTGCGGCTGTGTGTGCTTCCAGGCTCAGTCCACAAGCACCCACCCCACCCCACCCCACCCCACCCCACCCCTGGCAGACAGCAAGTCTGAGAGTATTCGATCCCTTTTCTGAGAGGGTTCAGAAGGATTATGACTTTGAGGATATCAGACCAATCCTGTTCTGGATTCCAGCTCTGGCTCTACCATTAGCTGGGACCTTGGGCCAGTCACGTGAACCTCAGTTTCCCCATCTGTAAAATGGAGGCAGCAGCACCTGCTCCTATGAGCAGTGCTCCCCAGAACTAGGGGAAGTAATGGGATGGTGGGCTCAGAGTTGCTGGACTCCACAGTGCAAGGACTGGAGTGGGGGGTGGGGAAGCAGCACAGGTCAGTACACGGGCTCTCTGGCTCCCTGCAGCCTATTCCTTCATTTAGGAAATGGCAGCCCATAAGGTCCTTTCCAGCAGGACACGTGTGTGCGGGCCTCCTTACATCTCGTATGCACATGCACTAGCGCGCACATATACACACACATCCTCTCCACTGACAAATACACTAGGGCCTGCTGACTTTGGCTATTGGACATTTATTGCAAACAGAACATCTGAGGTATGAGAAGCTGACTCAGACCCATGCCCCCCCTGGCTAGGAGTGGGGCAGTCTCTCCTCAGTCCATGCCAGGCCCCCAGCACTGAGGTAGCTGCGCCTTAAGCCCCCATAAGTACAACTCCCCAGGCTTGCAGATTCCCATGCAAATCCAGGCCTGGAGGGGAAGAGGAAGGAGGAAAGGCAAACAGGAGAGACCCCAGCTTCGGTGGAAAATGCCCATACCCCCAGTAAACGTGCCAGCTCCTGCAGAAAGCACCTTCCTGCCTGTCCATCTCAAGAGGCGCCCAGCCGGCAGTGGGGATGGGCAGCTGGCTGCCAGCTGGTGGTCACTGCTGCTCCAGGCAGTCCTCAGTCACTCCCTGGGCAGCCAGCTCAGCCAGCACGTTCTGCAGGTAGTTGGGGTCAGGGTAGCCATGGCCTGTCACATTGCGGTCCATCTCTGTCTTGTGATGGATCTCGTTCCACACTACCGTGTCCGTCTCGCCTGTGGTGCTGGATGTCCCCACTGTGAAGATAAGTCGCCTCTTCCAGGCCACCTTCAGCAGCTCTAGGACCTGCCCCAGGAGGAGGAGGAAGTGAGGGGGAAGGAAGGGTGAGTAAGCACTGGCCTTCACAGGTTTTTCCACTCTGGGTTAGGGTTTGCCAGGAGACAAGGTGGGAGCACCCACTGCCCTGCCCCAATTTGCCCCAGTAACAAGGATGAGGTCAGCAGCACCAGCCACCCACCAATGTCCGCTGTGGGCTGTGTCGGTGCTGCGTGCGAGGGCCTGCTTCATTCAACATGTGCATGACCACCAGCAGGGTCCCTGGGAGCTGGGCCCTTTCTCCTCTCCATTCTGTTCGGTTGCCGCCTTAAGTGGTGTCATCCACAGATGAAATCCCATCTGTGCGGGTCCCCAGCTTTTAGCGTTAACCCTGACCCCTCTGGAATGCAACTGCTGTTCTGACAGTCCAATGGACCTCCCACTGAGCACTTACACGACTCAAGTCTTGGCCCTCCCACCTCAGACAGGGCTGCATTTACTCAGCCCGACACCTGATTAGTCCCTACTTCCACGCACATCCTGGATGAGCTCCCTTCTGTCCCTCCTCATCGAATCCGGGCTCCCTGCTCTCTCCCGTTCCTGCTGCGCTCCATGCTCAGCCACCTGGAGTCCGTCCTCTCCCAGCAGCAGAGACAGCCTTCTAACACCTACAGTCTGCAGCTCCTACAGCTCTGCTGACAGCCTCACCTCCTGGCATCACACAGTGCTTAGACTAAAGCCCCGGGGCCCACAGGCCAGCGACCACCTTCACTCCCTGTGCACCTCACTCCCTCTCACGCACGTGGTCCTCCTTCAGGCTCCTCACATCTTCCCAGCCTGTTCCCATCTCAAAGCTGTCACCTAGCTGTTCTGTGTCCCACAGGCAAGCGAAGTCCCACCTCGGGTATCAGTGCAGGGGCACAACCTGGCCCAGTAGGCCGCTCGAAGACAGTCTCTCCTCCCCACGCCTCAGGAAAGTACGACCGGTACTCCCGGCACCTTGAGGATGCTCAGCCCACAGCAGGGCTCCTGGGGACGAGTGGCCTTGCACTGGACCAGCACTTGGCACAGGCCTGCCAGCAGGCAGCCCTTCCCAAGGGTGGCATGGGGCTTTACCTTGCGGCCCTGGGCATTGTCAGGAAGGTAGCACTGGCGGGGAAACCCTCTGGCAGTAAACGGCTTCCCGGGGTTGGGGTGCTCAGGGCCCTGCAGGAGGAACACAGACAAGGGAGTGGGGTGCTCCGAGAGGGGCTCACCCACTAGAGCTGCACAAAACATGCAAGGCCCAGCCTTTCCCCTCTTGGCTGGGGCTCTTCCTAAGCTCAAGGGACCAAATAAATGGTTGCCTCTCTCAATCCTGCCCCTAGGAGACCCAACGTGAACATGGCTGCCCTCCCTGATGCATGCTACTCCGCTTGGCACCAGACACTCCCAACCTCTATTTCCCTGATGAGAACAGAACCCCTCAGAGGCTGGGCGGAGCTCCTGTTTCCTTCGGCAATCCTCCAGGCACAGGTTCTCTGCCAGCCTTCAGGACGCCCTCATCCAGCACACAGGCCTCTCCAGTCTTCACTCTAGAAGTGGCTGGCGCAGGGCCCTGAGGCGGCGACTGTGTCTGCACAGCCCTCGCTCCTGTCCTCTGCCACACAGTGACGCGTCACGTTGAGCAACAAGTTTCCCTCTGGCCCTGCAGTTCCAACCCTGTCTAGGATGTTTTAAAATTTCACTCAGCCGAGAAGTAGAAAGCAACCAGGGAAGAGCACATTATCAAACCAAACAGAGGGGTGGGCCCCTCGGACTCCTGGCCCCACTGCCCTGCATCTTTCCAAACTGCCCCAGGCTCTGAGACCAACCCTGGCCCAAGGAAGGAGGCCTGAGTGGCCAGTGCTCCTCTCTGGGTCTCCGCTGGGACCCTGCGGCCTTCTGCTAGGATCTCTGTCTTGTTTCTGACATCGAGACTCAGCCCTGCCACTCCCAACCCAAACTCATCTGGCTACTGAGCCGGTCTCTCCATCAGTCTTCACTGCTGGCACCTCCCCGTCCTGTCCTGTGCCCACAGGAGGGTCCTGCCCCTTAATACAAGTGTTCTTTCTGCTTATAGACCTTCTGCCAAGTACAGATCCAGCTAAGACGTCTCTGCCTCCAGGAAGCCTTCCCTATCTCAGGAAAGAGCTAAGGGCCATCTTTGCTTCCTAAGAGCTTGCTGTAACCCATTGCACTAGTGCCTCCTGGTTCCTGGAGGCCTGAACTTGGCAACCTGGACATCCCCACAGTGACGGGGGACAGAGCTGGGAGAGGGCTGATTCCAGGCAGGTCCCAGGAGGCTCCTCTTTGCCAGGGCCCTTACCTGAATGCCATGAGGAATGTTGTAAACTATGAGAATTGTCCCGCAGTCCTCGTGGCCAGGGAGGGATATCTGGAAGCTGAACACCTCCATCTTCCCCCGAGGCTGGGTCCCAGTTTTCTCTCCATAGATGGCTTTGCAGGAAGGACACTGTAAACTTCCATCCTGAGACAAGGCAAACGCCACACACTGAGCTGGAGGCCCTGAGGGAGCACCTAGGCACAGCCACCCACTATCTAGATGGGGAGGAGGCCTGAGGGGGGCAGGTCGGCTGGTATCACACAACTCCCAGCCTCCTCACACGGAAACTGGATTCCAACAGCTTCCTTAGAAAGACAAGTTTTATACCAGAAACTTGTTACATAATTTTCATTAAAGAAGACTGGCATCAGGTAGAAAAATCAGGTTTATGAACAAAAGTCCTCACAGTCTATTCACATTTCAAGTCAAACAAGAAGCCCTGTGACTGATCAACTGTTGGTGCTGGCACTCTACTGGTACAGGATACACAGGGGGACCGTGGAGAAAGGCCAAGCCATGCTGAAGGTCTGCCACATGTCTCATTCTCTCCGTCCTCCCAACCTCTGTCCATTCTGGCTAAATGCCACTGAAGGAAGAGCAGCCAGGCATCACCCGCCACCCCCAGCCCTTCAACCCATCCTGTTGCAGGGAAGGGGCTGCCTCTGAGCACACCCCAGTCCTTCACAAGGCAGCTACTGTCACCTGCTCAGATGCAGCACGATCGGGACAGGGCACCCCTGGCCCCCACCCTGGGTCAGCATGTGGGCACCTTATTTCCATTGCAGTACATGGCCAGCAGGCAGAGCAGGTGGAAGGCATGGCTACACTTGGTGAGGCGGCCCACAGCCACGGGTCCAATGGTCATGCTGTTCGTCACGTCACTGTACCCAGACACCACGGACAGTTTCTCCATACAGATGATGCAGTCCTGGAAGGGGACCAACATGGGGAATGTTCGCCAAAGAGACACTGCACCCAGAGGCGAGACTTGTAGGAAAAGGCCTTCATCTGCTGACCTGCCAGAGTTACAGTCAAAGTCAATTCAACAGTCATTTGTTCCAGAGACTGAGAACAGATGAGTCACTGGGATCTGTGCCCTCAGGGGCTCACCACAGTAGGAGAAAGGACAGGCAGCACGGAGCCAGGGGCCAGTGCAGGAACAGAGGCAGAGGCCAACACAGCAGCAGGAAAAGCCAGATAGAGAAGAAAACAGGACAGGCCCTCCAAGCTGGGTTTACAAGGAAAAGGGGAACTTGTTGGATGGATAAGAGCGGGAATGGACGTTCCGGCTACAGGGAAGAGAATGATCTGAAGCATGAACCAGCGTACAGTCCGGGAGGGGTGGTAGCACCTATAGGGGGCAGGGTGAACAGGATGTAGATGAGACAAGACAGTCGAGGATCAGATCCTAGAAGTTTCTGATCATGCTCAGGAGTCGGGGCTTCGTCTTACACATCAGGCCTCGTGGAGGGGTTCTCTGCAGGTTTTTAGCACAAGGGCAAAGAGAAAGAACAGTGCTGTGAAGGGGAACAGAGAGGACTGGAGGGAGGATGGGAGACACAAGGATGCCTTTCAGGCTCCTGTCTAAACCTTTACCAACCATATGTTTCTCATGGACTCGACTTGCAGAAGAGACAGGCCCGCGAAGTGGCCTCAGCTCTGCATTGGAAGGACTGACAGTTAGCCCACCTCCTCCCGATTCTCAGGACTCTCCATCAAGTCAGGGAAAAGTGGCACTCACGGCCCCCCAATGTGGCTCAGCAGAGAGAGAGGTTCGGTCCTACGATGCTTTAACAGGGCCAGGCAGGCCTGTTAATTACAAGAACGCTGACCTGCTCTCCTACAGCCAAGGGGTAGGACTGCTATCTGGACAAGGCCGCTTCCCTTGTACACCAGCTCAGCCTTCAGGGAGTGGGGCAGGCTCTTGCATTCCTTGTCTCCAGGACCCCCAACCCCCAGGATGGCACAGGACTACAGAGCCCGGTACAGCAAGCAAGGAGCTTTGCTCGGGATCACACTTGTTTGTGACAAAGCTAAGACTGAAATCTAAGTTTCAAAAGCTACAGCCACCTCATCCTGGTAAGGCCTGCCTCATAGGGAGGCTGGGAGATTAACCCCAAGTGCCCAGAGCATGGTGCAGGCATCGGAGGTGCCCTTCTAGCACAGACCAGGTTCGCGGCCTTTTTGTCTGGAGCTGCCCCTTGTTTCCAAACAAGCAGCCTGGCTCCTGTGCACCTACCTCATCTGGGGCTGTCTTCAGCTCTTCAGTATAGTTTCTTATCACCTGCTCGGGCTCTGGCTTTGGAGTCCCTCCTGGAAGAGAAGAGAACATCAGTAGTGTCCCAGGCAGTAAGAACTGGAGATGCTGCAACCACAGAGAAAGGAGGACAAGGGAGAAGTCCAAGCTGCCAGGAGGGGGTCAGGAGGCTGAGGCAGGAACATCAGCATGCAAGAGGGGAGCCCTGGAGTCAGGTGCACAACACTCTGCTTGGCTGAGCCCGATCCAGGCCCACGCGCGGGGAGCCCAGCCCCAGGAGCCCTGGAGGCAGAGGAAGAGGAGCAGACACAGCAGCTGGTCACAGCCCTCAGGTCCCTGTGCACATTCGGTCAGGAAACCAGACCCAGGCTCCTTGGAGGACATGCGGAAAAGTCAAACAGCAGTTTTTAGAACACACTATTCTGGAGTGTGTGCTGGCAGGGCTATTTCTCTCCAGTTTCATTATTCTTGTAATAAAGTCTCATAAGAGAAGTAAGTTTTGAGGCGAGTGTGTAGCCGGTGCCTGCCCCACGTGAGCGTCTGTGTGCACACTGACTGCAGACGACGGCCACACTGACACTGTCACAATAAGCTGCCAAGTCTTCTCAAGTCTGTCCCCTGACAGTGGAATCCTAGTGACACACCTACTCGGTTCCTAAGGCGAGTGGTCTGGGAAGCAGCCAAGATATGCAGCAGGAAGGGTGTCCTGGCCACCCGCTCCTCTCAAAACCTCCCATTCCTCTGTGCACATGTGCAAGAGGCTGGGAGGGGAGCCCTGCACCCACACAACCACTGACTCCGTACCAACAGGCCTCACCCAAGGACAAGAGGGAATCCATACAGCCGGGGGGCTTGTCCAGACAGACAGCGGAAGAGCCAGAGAGAATGGTAGCAAAGCCTGCGTGAGAGCAGAGAGGAGGGGCCAGGGAGACCACAGCAACTTAGGAACACAGTCCTGCAGGGTTCTCATCCTGCCTCAAGGTCACTGGGGAGCTCCTAGCCTCTCACACCAAAGGGCTGTGGCTTGAACCCAAGCTCATGGCCATCTGTTTGTGGCTGCAAAGTCTTAGAAGCCTGAGGCTTCAAACACTGAGCTCCCTCTAGACCCGAGGCCAGGTGACAGTTGTGAGTAGAGCAGATAGGCTGGGGTTGGACAATGTCTGGCTCTTGTGCTGGGACCAAACCATGCTACCTGAGTCTCAATGACCTCATCTAAAAAGTGGAGACCTAATAGCGACCAAAGCTGATGTCTATAAAGGCGCTGTTACTACCTGAAAGGCAGCTGCAAGCAAAAGAATACCATACTCTACACGCCCCCCACACACATACGAATAAGCCCCTCCCATACATACCCATACATGCACAGACACTCACAAACTTCGAGGACCTGATTCTGGTGAGAAAGCCAGGCCTAAGCACAATGACCACCACCACCACGGAGTGGCTGTCCTGGAATCGGAGACTATTCAGATTTGTGGGAGGAGCCGCTGAGAAAAGCCTGGTGGCAACAGGCCAGTCTCCAGATGAGCTTAGGAGCCCATCACCAGGATTAGTCACTGGCCCACCTCTGGTGAGGCGCAGCTCAGCATCCCATTCCCCACCTACCTGCCCTGGCCCAGGCAGGCTCTCAAAACTGAAGATAGCTTTCCACGAGCCACATTTCTCCAAGGGAGCCAGCCAACCCCATGAAAGGGACATCTGAGTCGAAGAAGGCCAGGTCTGCCAAGAGCCTAAGTGTTCTTTCAAGGCAAACCCGAGTGCCTGGGGAAGCTGCTGGCCTGCCCTGCCCACAGACCTGTCTCCACCTCCAAGGACAAGCAGAACTGGACTGGAGTCAGGCCCTGAGCCTGCCGGACTGCTGGGGGTGAGGGTGGGAGGGGGGTGGGGCTGGGTAGGTAAAGCCCTGCCCCCTCCCTGGGCCTTTCATCTGTCCGAGGGGGTGCTGGTTAGACAGGCGGTGGACATGATCAGTGCAGCAATCCCACTACGTGCCAGGTGCTTCCTGTGTATACTGTCTACTCTTCCCACAACCAATCTGCTAAGTAGGAGGCACCGCTCATGAATGGAGGAGACACTTGCGTGAGGTCACAAAGCTGGTGAGTGCTGGAACCAAGACAAAGCCCAGGACTGGCTGAGCCAGGGCTGTGCTCCCTGCTCACATCACCCCGAAGGTCACTGGCTCTCAGCAGTCCATGCTTCCCTGGCCCCATAATGCAGCTGGAGCCACAGGCGGCTTTAGAAATGACAGGTTTAGAACTTCTCACCCAAATCTTGTTAAAACTCACAGTGGTTCTGAAACCACTTCTCCCCAGCAGTGTGACGGGCAGGGCAGTGGTCATGGGGACCTCTGTGAAGTAGACACACCCGGGGGGCCAGACAGGTCTGGGGGCCTTTCCTGAGACACACACTGGCCCCAGGGAAGGGACAGAGTTATCCCTCATCCTGGACCGGGCCTCACCCCACACCTGTGTTTACAAAGTCACAGTCCATAAAAACAGGCCACTTGCATCTGTGCCAGGGAGACAGGACCTGAACTCTGGGACTGCAGGGGCCGCCTCTGCCACTGAGGGCAGGGAGAAGGGCTCAGAGCCCACGTCCCAGCAGGTGAAGGAAGCGGAGAAGGGCCATGGAGTCAGAGAAGAGCGACTGATGCGGAAGTCAGAGGCAGCAAGACTTGGAGGTGGCTGAGCAGAGGCCAGAGAGTATTTGTGAGCAGAAACTACCTTTCATGGACATTTTCCTCAATCTCTTAACTGAGCTGTGACTTTTAGAGGCCAGACAGGAGGCGGGAGGACTGGCAGGCTGGGGTGCGCGGCTAAGACACACAGGGAGTCCGATGGCTGACATCAGAATACTCGTCATGCCTACACGGGGTGCGAGATCAGACATGCAGAGGGGAGAAACATTAGGAGGAGTCAATTGGTGCGTGACGTCCACAAACCCCAGCTGAGTCCAGGTGGCACTGTGAATGGCCATCAGGATCCACTGGTCTCCCTGGAGAATCTGGCGGCTCGAGGCTGCCAGGGCCTATCCAGGCTGGCAAGGCAAAGCTCCAGGCAAGCCAGTGAGATGCCTGGCTCACTGGAGTCCTGGCCCCAAGTTCCACAGGTGTCTGTCCAAGCAACTGATTAGCTTGTACCCAGAGCATGCAGAAGGGTGAGGCCGTTTGCTTCAGGAGGACGTAGAGCAGAATGCCACCCCAGGAAGCCTCCTGAGCAACTCCGGGTGGCGTCTCCCCATGCCAGGCACGGAGAAAGAGCGGAAGGGCAACATGGAAGGGTGCAGCCAAGCTACGGAAACATGGAGGGGCTCACAATCCTCATGTTCTCTCTGCACACCCCCTTAGCTCCCAGTCATTGCCTCCAGGGAGCACTGTATGCTTTCTGTACCCTAACCAGACTGCCTAGGTCAGCGCTCGCCAACAGGTGGTCTGTGAGGTCCAAAAGGTTGGCGACCGCTGGTCTAGGAGGCTTCAGTGTCATTGCTGGGGTGGGCAAGCAGGAAAACTGACCCTGAGTCTACTCCCCAACGAAGGTGTCCCCATGGCCCAGGTGACTGCTCCTCTAAAGCAGCACAAGTCCCAAGCCATGGCTTCCTCTTCTGGTAACCTCAGCTGAGGCTTAAATAGCCCTTTGGCCCTGGGTGGGCATGTCCACAGAGGAGGGAGCTGTAGAGGTAGCCCAGCTGAGATGGATGTATATTCTTGTCATACTTCCTGGTGCCTGCAGGGGGAGGCCTCACTCCTCAGCCAGGTGTTCCACCTGTCCTACCCACCTCTTAACTGACCCTCATCCCACACTGCTCCCTGAGCACTCCCTGAGGGTCCGACACTTCCTGGAACACAGCATGACCTCCTATTGGAGTGGCTATTCCTGCCGCCCTCTCAGCCTATTCTGCCGTCCACAGCACCACTTCCCCAATCCCTCTGGTCCTCAGTTTAGCTCAAAGTACCTCCTCCTGAGGGGAGCTCTGGGCTTCTCTTTGAGTACCTCCCTCAGTGTGGCATTCTGGGCGCTCAGAATCTGGCTAGGGAGCTGGGCACAGCCTGGGGAAGGAAGTGGAGATCCTGGACCTGCTGGGCCCCACTTCCCCACCTAACAAGGCCAACAGAGCTGCCCACTCCAGAGGCAAATCAGAGGGCCTTGGAATCCATCAGGCCAGCCACTGTGGCCTCTACCCTGGGGCCACCATCACTGTCCCCAAGAGGCCAAGCATGAACAACGCTCCTGCCCTCTTTAAGGCAGGACCCATTCTCCTGAATTCAAGGTGCAGACACAGGTCTCCACTTAGAAGCCTGCCGAGGTCTGCCTTCTTGTGGAAGAGTGGGAAAGCAGCATGTGGTCAGAATGGTCAGGGGACACCACCTCGGACCATCACATCTTCCCCAACAGCAAGGGCTCAGGACAGCCACCCAAAGTCCTAACATCCCCAAGTAACTGTAACGGATCAGACAGTCACAGCTCATCTGACCTTCAGAGCCCCGAGACTGCAGGCCTTTACACAGGCAGATGTGTGAGCACCCTTTCTGGCACCAAAGATCGGCCTTTGCCCAGTGACCATCTCAGGTCCAAGCTTATCCTCTTCTGCTCTGGCCTTACCAATAAGGGTTCAAGCCCAGCATCTCTCCTCCCTGGATGACTGGTCCTGGGCAGGTTGCAGCAGCATAAAATGTAGATACACCTCCTCCCTCACAGGGTGGGAACCTAGCCCCAACATCACCCATTCCCCAAAAGAGAGGTCCAGCCATGCCACAGCCAGTGAAGCTGTGACCTAAAGCTGCCACTCCTGACCTGGCCTGGGGTGGCTCCTCTGGACCTCCTCCGCCAGTGCAGAGGGGCACAGTCCACAGCACGGCCACTTGTCTGTGACCCTACTGCACAGCCCCGTGTCTGAGTGCTCAGCTCACTGCAGCCGTGCCTGAATCCACACTCCTAAACCCGTAAACCAAGTCCAGGCTGAGAGAACACTCTCCAGACCCTGCTTCTCGGGGGGGGGAGCTCTTGTTCCCCGGAGCCCTAGACAATAATCCCAACAACAGGTATAAGCCAGAGGCTGCATTCAGGGTAGGTGGCGTCTGGCCATGGGCTCTAATCCAGTCTCTACTCTTTTCTGGCTGGGACCAAGTTCCTGAACCTGTGGGGTCTGTTTCCCCAGTAAGTAAAGTGAAGGTTAAAATACCCACTTACTTCCAGGACTGCTCTTAGAGTCAAGGAAGGGGGGACAGTGAGAGCAGTTTTAGGTACTTTCACTGTAGCATTTTTGCCATTAACATTTCACTGCATAACTAATTGGACATTAGGTAATTTTGCCATAAAAAACACAAAATCATGACAAAAGAGGGACATTAAAAAGGAATAACATTAAAAATATGAATTGTGAAATATAAAATATTTGACTACCTGTGTGTGTGTGTGTGTGTGTGTTAATCCTCATCTGCAGTCATTCTTTCCATTGCTCTTTCAAAGGGAGTGAGGGAGGGAGAGAGGGAGGGAGGGAGGGAGGGAGGAAGAGCGAGAAGCATTGATGTGAGACACACATCAGCTGATTGCCTCCCACATGTGCCCCGTCTGGAGGGCACGGCGGGAACCTGTAACTCATGTACGGGCCCTTGACCGGGAATTGAACCCATGACACTGGGGTGTGGGCCAGTGCTCTAACTGCTGAACGTACCAACCAGGGCCATTTGACTACACCTTTAAAATGTGTGCAGGTTCATCAGGTACAAGCCACAGAATAAAATCAGGCACTGCACCAACACCAGATTTTATTCTGTGGCTTGTACCTGAGCACTTGTCTTGGTCCTATGGGAAACGTGGGTTCAACTCTCTTTCTCTACCCATTGTTGTGTGTTCCAAAATGAGAAACCAACCATCTCTTGGGGCACATCATCATCATCTGGAAGAAATGCTATTTTAACCACCACAGTATTTAAGTGCTTTGTCAATGGAGAAATAAACCAACTAAAGAAAAAAGAAACCAAACCAAAACAAAAAATGTCAGTTATGTTACCTGTTTTATGGCAAAACTGCCTTATGGCCAAATAGCTAGGTGGCAAAAATGTCTGTAGTAAAGATGCTATGGTTCTCGGCCTCAAGAGTAGAAGAAAGGGAACTAGAGCTCCACAATACCCAGACCATTTCTGGAGGTTCTTATATCATGTGTGTTAAAACCTTAGTGATTAGAGAGAGGAATAGAGCCATGTTACATGCAGGCCAAGAGTGTTCGCCCACAATCTTTCTCCAACAAGACTGCCACCAAACACATGCACTCATGCACATGCATGCGCACACATGCACGCAGGTGCACACGCACGCACACGCAAGTCTGACTCATCCATGGTAGCTGATGCCACAAGAAGACCTAAACTGGGCAGGAATTTTCCAGTCACCACCTTTGCTCACTGTTCTCTGTTCTAGCAGAGGGTTAATGGCTTAACAGCTGAAGCTGGTGCCAGAGGGCCTGAAGGGCCTCCTGGGGCTTTCCCAGCCCCCCTCTCCCATATCCTGTTACCTTCCAGATTGGTCCTTCCATTTCCTTCCAGAGCTCTTCTTCCCATTGTCCCATCCGTGGTCGCTGTAAGCTCACACACTTCCATGGGGGGGAAGAGGCCACCCTGAACTGCTTGTTTGAGCTGCACATCCAAACTCCCATTGCCTCTAGGCCAGTTCCATCTATCTGTACCAGCCATTGCCCCCTCCCCCTCCCAATGTTCCCACCAGACTCAGGAGCAGCACAGTGTAATAGCTGAAAGGCTAGATTCTGAGGACAGGATGCTTGAAGCTGCATCCCAGCTCTCCAAGGAAAGGCTGGCTGATCTAGAGAAGTTTTAGAATTCTCTGAACCTCAGTTTCTTCAAACTATATTCTGTAAAATCAGAATAAAGTTCCCACCTCACAGACCAATGACTGGGATGAAGTGAATCAACACACATACAAAGCTTCTAGTGAAACCTCACTAATAATTTCTTACAGCACCGCCATCAGCAGCTGTACACCAGATCTCGTTCTAGCCTTTCTCACAATCAGGTTCATCACCAAGTCAGAGCTCTTACCTCTATCCCACTGTCACGGCACTACTGGGGTCTTGGATGTCTTACCTGAAGCATGAAGTCAGGCTCCACAAGGGTCTCCCTGCCTCCAGCACTGTCTTCCCCATGTTATCACAGCAACTCACCTAACACATACACTCCACTGATCTTATTCTCTTGTTTTGACCTTTAAATGATGAAGACTCACTACATTGAGTCCACCTTTCTAGAGCACTTTATATTTCTCATAAGGTAAAAATCTGTGCCTCCCTAACATCTCAAAAAGAACTTAAAGAACAGTTCCAAGATGTATGGTTAACAAAAGATCTAGCTAGACACAAAAGCCACTTATTCATAATGTCACTCCAGCCAAAACAGTTCTGGAACTTTCCCAGAGGCCCCTTTAAGGAAATGACTAATGAATTTCAGGATAGGAACATGATTCTTGAAACATAATTCAAGACGATGTAAAAATTTAAAAGATGGCACCTGGCCCAGGAGCTTAGTTGGTTAGAGCAGTGTCCTTGGTTAGGACACATACAAGAATCCTATATAATAAAAGGCTAATACGCAAGTCATCAGGTCACTATGATGCACACTGGCCACCAGGGAGCAAATGCTCAATGCAGGAGCTGCCCCCAGGTGGTCAGTGTGCTCCCACAGGGCGAGTGCCACTCAGCCAGAAGCCAGGCTCACGGCTGGCGAGCACAGCGGCGTGGCGCAAGTCTCTCTTGCCTCCACAGCAGCGCTAAGGATGTCCAACTGCCAGGCCTAAGCCATTGGTTGGACATTCCCTGAGAGGGCACAAGGCAGGCTGAAAGACCCCCCTCCCCCAGCACCACACCGAGTGCACAAATTTCCATGCACTGGGCCTCTAGTCAACCAATAAAAACAGAAATGGGTGGAGCAACAAACTGATGTTTCTCTCTCTCTCTGTCCCTGACCCACCTAAAAAGTAATAAATTAAAAAGAATTTTTTTGAATTTTAAAGATAGGGAAAGGTCCACACCAGGACACCCACCCTCTAAGAGAGAAAGGAAGGGTACCCCAAGCTCACTCACCATGTGTACACCATCACTGACAAGAGGCGCTGCCCCCTCAAAGGAGCCCATTTCCTCCCACTGCCCCTGAGTCTCGCCAAACACAGTCTGCTCCAGACCCCAGAGCCTGACAGCAGCATGCCTACCTGCAAGGGCTTGCTGGACCCTGCTGGGCTTCGGCATCTGCACGGGCACAGTGGTGGGGATGCTCCCAGGGTTGCTCACAGGACCGCTGGGCATGGAGGCACTTGGGGAGAAGAGAGCAAAGTTTAGTGTGTGGAGCTGACTTGGCAGAAAGGAGAGTCAGAGAAACACCGGTTAGAGACACACTGGTGCTGCCGAGGCCCCTTCACAGTTTCACTTTCATAGCTGCTTCTGTGTGAGGGCTTCTGCTTTTCTCTTTTATTATTATTATTTTTAATATATTTTATTGATTTTCTTACAAGAGGAAGGGAGAAGGCTAGAGAGTCAGAAACATCGATGAGAGAGAAACATCGATCAGCTGCCTCCTGCACACCCCCCACTGGGAAGGTGCCCAAGGTACATGCCCTTGACCGGAATCGAACCTGGGACCCTTCAGTCCGCAGGCCAACGCTCTATCCACTGAGCCAAACCAGTTAGGGCGTGCTTTTTTCTTTTTTAAATTAAAGATCTGATGAAGAGTATCTGAATTTCACCACTCTCAGACCAAAACTAACCTACAGAATCTGAATACTTCAAAATGTTAAGTCCAGAGCCCGGACCACAATCACTTCCTCTGCAAAAATCATCTGACAAGAATCAAACTTCAGGCCAGGATAGGACTGCTTGGGGTATGAGATCTCATCATTTTATAAAGAAGCTTTAACTATCAAAAAATGTTTTCCTGGCAAATCCAGAGACTGTGAAGACAAAAAATTTTGAGCTTGCTAGCTTCATAGAAATGAGACCTCTATGATAGCTGTAGAAAAATCCAGTAGAAGCCACTCTAACAAGTGATCAAGACTAACATTGCCATTTATATGACCAAGCAGTATCAGGAACCCCAAGAAACAATGCTCCAAGAATGCACCACCATTTTTGTAGTTCCTGCCAAGACTGCAAAAACTCAGTCCAAATTATGAGAAAACATCTGACAAACCCAAATTAAGAGACATTCGACAAAGTAATTATGAAAGAGTCAGGCTGATAGGAAGATGAAGAAAGACCAAGGAACAGTCATGATGGTAGAAAGAGGATAACTGACAACTGGATGCGAAGAATGAGACGCAGAACGAGAGGAGTGGTTGGAAACTGGTTTAATTAATAGTACTGCACCAATGGTAATTAATAGTACTGCACCAATGGTAATTAATAGTACTGCACCAATGGTAATTCTTTGGTTCTGAAAACTGCACTATGGTTATGAAAGATGTTAACATGAGAAGGGAGATACGGAAACTCTGTCTGTACTCTGTAACTTTTTTGTAAATATAAAATTGTTCAAAATTAAGGGATTAAAAAAAAGAGGGTCTTGCTTCTCACAGTGACTATGTCCAAGTCACTAATTTGGCTTTAGGCCATTATATTTTTAAAAAACACACTTTTTATTTTAGAGAGAGGAAGGGAGACGGAGAAATATCGATGACGACAGAGAATCATTGATTGGCTGCCTCCTGCACACCCCACACTAGGGATCAAGCCTGCAACCCGGGCATGTGCCCTGACTGGGAATCAAACCCTGACATCCTGGTTCATGGGTCATTACTCAACCACTGAGCCACATAAACCAGGCTAGGCCATTGTATAAAGCATTTAATCTATTGGTCTTTGGGGGGAATCTGATGCATCACCAGGTGCATTACAACTGAGCTATTAATCTTGTAGCTTCGTCAACATTCACTGGTCTGTTTTCCTGACTTGGCTGAAGAGCCAGCTGTTTCTGCAGAGGTTCAAGGGACAGGCTTTGAGAGAAATGAGCAAGCTCCTTCTGAATGTCCACAAAAGCTTCATTCATTCTCTTAGCTCTTTCAGCGTTCACAATGTTTATCTTCTTAAGATTCGTGGTAATTGGTTTTGCTTTACTCTGACCCGTGAAGTTTTTTTGGCTGGTTATGTGAAACACACTCCTGGGCTTCTGCCCTTTCCATTTGTTCTTGGCCACTGTCAGGCCGACCTCTCACAACCTTGCGCGAGGCTGTGATGATGGACGGCTTCAGTCTACTGTGCTACCCTTACATCTGCCAGTAAACCAACAACTTGCCTGATTACAGCAAATGCTTCCAGAAGCTGGCCCAGATCCTTCCCTAACACAAGCCATGGGTCATACATCCTGCTGGTGGAAACTACAGGGAGCTGACTGGTTCTGATCCAAACCAGAAAAACCTCACCTCGCGCTAGCGCTGGAGCTGCCAGCGCCTCGCACAGGGTCTGTAGCACAGCAGGTGCTCTGGTAAGTCTGAGTGAAGAAAGAGGTTGTCTTGTTTTCACTCCTGGATTGTTCTCCCAGTCAGAATATCCCGTGTGGCCATGCTACCTGCCCTCCTCATCCACTCTCATCCCCAAAAGAACAATGGAACTGGACCTAGAGTGCTCTGATAATGCAATGGAGGGGCTGGGTGTTCAGGACACCTGGGCTAAGGTTTTAGCCCACTAAACTCTGTTTAATTTGAAACAAGCTCCACTCCAACTCCCTACCCTAATTTCTGAGCCTCTTCCCCCGTTTGCTTTCTTATTTTTATTTTTGGTGTTTTGTATTTTTTGTTGTGGTTAATCCTCACCGAGGATATTTTTCCATTGATTTTTAGGGAGAATGGAAGAGAGAGGGAAAGACAGAAACACTGATGTGAGAGAAACATATCAATTGTTTGCCTCCTGCACAAGCTCTGTCCAGGGCCCAGGCCAGGGAGAAGCCTGCAACCGAGGTATATGCCCTGGACTAGAGCCTTTGGTCCACAGGCTGACGTTCTATCCACTGAGCCAGACCGGCTAGGGCCCCATTTGTTTTTTAAAAGGAAAGTAGATTATTTTTGCAATTCTCAGGCTCTGTAAATGAAGGAATTCAAGAAGACATAGCCCTTCCAGTCATCTTTCATCTCCCAAGCCAGCTTTCCAGGGAGCTCTGAGCTTGAGCCCTTAACCAGGAAACCACGGCACAAAATTAATGGGCTACTCAGTGGGCTCAGCACAACCAGCCCAGAGGGGCTCCAGGAAGTGGGGTCTTCCTTCACCAGAGAAAGGCACATATCCAAGGGAGAAGGTCTAATTTTGTGTTTCATCCCCTCAAAAACTAGAGCAGGTATGTAATGAGGCTTCCAGTGGGCAACTCACCCTGGAACAGGGACCAAGAACCAGGAATCATGACTAGCTTTTATTTGCTTAGGGGTCTCCCAATGTGGCCACTTCCTCCATGAATTATCCTAGCTCCTCCCCCCATTTGTCTCCTCTGATCAGAGAGAATGAAGCAGAAAAAGTATCCAGTGGTTCCCAAGATGGGAAGTCCCAAGAGTGGACAGAACCTTGCTGGTCATTCATCCATTCCATCATTCTCAAAGGGCTCAGACTAACAGCAGGCCCCCTTTGGGGGGCATCATGTGCAGTGCCCTTCTCTGAGAAGTCCCTCAGTCACTCCCTCAAGCCTCCCCCTCTGCCTCTCACCTTCCTGGGCCTACCTACTAAGCCTACCTGGCCTTCCTGTCTGAGACCACCTCCTGGAGCTTCCCCATGGAGATGAGAGCATGACACATGAGGACAGACAGAATCCGACAGTCCCAGGTAAGGGGCAGTGCTAGGAGGCTGATGAGTAAGGAAATGCAAGGCCTCCCCGCAGCTTCCCAAAGACCAGGAAGCCAGCACCAACTGGCATGTACAGAACAAGGAGCAGCAGATGCGGGATCTGACACCCACCTCCTGTGCCTGCTCCTGCTTAAAGCTGTGTGCCCTTAGGCATGGCGAGTCCCCTTCCTGAACTTTCATTTCTCTATCTGTAAGATGAAAATAATTCCAAAAGCCCCCCTGGGCAGTTACGAGGCTTGATCAGCACCCCAATACAAATATCCATTGTTTCCAGGTCTCAGAGGAGCAAAGGGAGTACAGGAAAGCTGAAGGGCTGCTGAACACCTTTCTGCAGAGCTCTCACTAAACCCTGAAACCAACAGCAATATTAGAGCAAAAGGAAACTTCAGAAACTGGCCAACCCACCTCCTTCATTTTAAGAGGTGAAAAGAGAGACCTGGAAAGGGAACAGAGCTGGCCCAGAAACCTGAGTCAGAAGGCAAGTCCCACCTGGAACCCAGGATTTCAAATCACACAAACCTAAAGAGCCTGGCCAGCAGCAGGAGGGAGCAGGGTGCCCTTAGAGGAAGGGAGACTGGCTGTAAGAACAGAACAAATGAAAGCAAACTGCAAGTGCCATTTTCTAGGGCTGCTCAGTGCAGAGACAGCGTGCCGAGGCTTAGTCACACCAGAGCAGCAACAGACGGCTGGTCATAATCACCACCTCGCGTCATCAGCATGCACAAGCCGGTACACCCTCTATTAAAGACGACAAGGGCATGCGTGACACATTTTGGAAAGCTTTCCATCCAACATCATTAAAACGTAAGTTTGGTGCTTAAAGGGATAAACTTCAATGACCAGGAAATTTACTTAAATCCAGCAGCTCAGTAACAAATGTGCACCTTCTCCATGTACTGCTGCCTACTCAGAAAGCCTCTCAGGGCACAAGGAAATCCGTCCACCACGGTTTTACCCAGATTGAGCAAGAAGCTATCTGAAACCACATGGGTTCCACACATTTCTATTTTACTCACATGTTCTTTCCAGTGGCTGCCACTAAACACAGCTGGTTCTCAGGCTTCCCCAGTGCTTGGCACTGCCTGCCCTGCTGCCTTCTCTCCTCCACAAACATGGTAACTTTCACCTAATGCTGTTGGCATTGATTTGGCTTCAAGAACTATACCACAGACCCTAGGGAGACCAAGCTGCCAAGTGTTTTCAATCCTCCCATCCTCAGTGGGTTAAGAAGTCAGCCATTTATTAAGCCCTCTCTGGCTCTACAACACCCATCAGAGAAGGGTTAACTGAAGAGGGCCCCACTACAAATTAGATATAGGAAAACCTAGTTTTTCTAAGTGGGGATAGGCCCATGCAAGTGAAGATCGCCCCTCCCAGTTCCCAAAAAGTTGTAGGAGATAAAGATGAACATCCAAAGGCAGGTCCCTTTGAGGCTGTTTCAACTAACAGAGCCAGCTGGCCTGGTTCCCTCCTGGCTTACTATACAGGACAAGCACCAACAGGCACGGTCCAGCTACTTTCCCTTCAGTAACTTGCTTGGCCTGTACCAGTTGGGCCCACATCAACGATCTCGTAGGCCTCAGGCTGGGGAGGTGAAAGCAATGGAAACCCTGTACTGGGAGAAAGCAACCAAGCTTATAAATTGCCTGGCTCAATCCCAGAATCCCACCTCCAGAATCATCCAGAAGTTTGCCTTAAAATAATTTGTAAGCACTTAAGAAGCCCAGGAGGCTAGGCAAAGCCGAACTGGTAAAAGCTCTAGCCCTACTAATAAGCCTTCTGGGTTGGCAGATATAGCACACTTCTCTCTAAAAGAGACTGACCCACATATTGGAGGGGCACTGGGTGGAACTGGGCTCACACAGAGTCCTGCTTGCTAATGTCTATGTAAGAGTCCACAGAGAAGGCTCAAGTAAAACCTCCCTGTGCTCCCCATTCCCAGGAAAATCTTAGATCCACACGCCCCAACTCTCAGGAGAAACTGTCCAGGAAGATGCCCTGACTGTCCAGGACCCATTCCTCTCCTGTCTGTTGGACTCCTCCACACTCATCCCTCCAGATACCTTCTATCTTCCTCTCCTTCTGCCTTGAAGAGAGCTTCAGGAGCTCCATGTGTCCCACACGGCCCACTCTGGCGCCTCGGTTTAATCCCAGCTCTGCCACTTGCTAGCTGGGCTGCCCACCTTGTCAGCCTCAATGTCCTCGCCTGTAAGCTGAGGACATCAACTCACCACATGGCTGTTATGAGGATGAATGAAATCACTCACCTGCTCAATGGGACTGGCTTAATACGTGCTCAGTGAATGGCAGCTGACACACTGTCTGCTAGAAGTTGGCAGGGTCCTCTGACACCCAGCTTTAAAAAATGCTGTCAAGGCCTTGGCCACACTAGAAAGCTTCAGCCCACTGTGGTCAAGTGGGCAGGGACGGAGCTGGGTGAGTGAGGCAGCAGCAAGATGCTGACTGGCTAACAGCAGTGCAAATCAACAGGATGCTGACTCCTGAGAAACAGGGCAGCCACGGGCCCACATGTCCAGTCACTACCTGCCTAGGTCACCCCATCTCAGAAATCAGCCCTCATCCCCACTACCACTCTGAATTCTCAAAATGTTCTCCAAACCCAACACTCTCAGTCATGATCAATGACAAGGCCCTTGTCAGTGACAGGTGTCTGAGCACCCCAGGAGCACAGCCCAACTGATCACTCCAGGGACTTTTCTCACTTTTAAGTGCCAACTGGTCTGGATGGGGCCTGCTGCTCAGGTGCAGAGAGCTCTGATAGACTGCAGGCTGAAATGCATCAGCACGGAGGGACTGTCCTGTCACCTGTTGCCACCTCCTAAGTGGCCCTCCCCAACATTCTGCTCTCCCCTCAACCAAAGCTGAGCTCAAAACTTTCTCCTGGACAAGACTGTGGACTTAGGGAGGGGACTGAACCTTCCACGTCTATGAGGTGAAATGGCAATGAAATCTCGGGCACATGGTACCAGCCACACGGCACACAGGCACAGTTCAAAGTGGTCAGCTACTCTACAGAGCGCACCATTCTCCTGAGTGAATGGAGGGATTACTGGTTGTAACCTGTGCGGCAATTATCAACACTCAAGTCCGAGGTCAAAGCTCTGTGGGATGCAAGGCTGTGGACAGCTGTGGCACCACAAGCCACGTGCAAAGGAGAGGACGTATCAGAAACAACAAAAGAAGCAGATGCTAAGTCTGCAGGTATTTGGGTGAGTCTTCCCAACGAAGGAAAAGCAAAACTCGAGCCGGCTGACAAGGTACACAGGTGGACAAGACAACCCTCAATAACACGAGATACCTGGCTCCACGGGCAGTGGATGATCCTGGGGGCTGGCGCTGAGGTCCCAGGTGGGAGAGGCTGGAGCAGTAAAAGGGCTGGTTCCCCAAGGAGGGCAGCACCCCACCCCAGGGGTTGGTGGTGTTCAGCCTGGGTGCAGACCTAGCTCCAGAGAGTGAGGGCTTATTGTATGGGGCAAAGGCTTGGTGGGCCCCAAAGGTAACCGCAGTCCTTTGGGGGGTCTGAGGGGTAGGGTATGCAGGGAGGCTGGTCATAGAGTGGCGGTAGCGACCTGACACAGGGCCAGTTCCGCCACTGTTGAGGCACTGATGGCAAGAGCAGGCGACTCCCATGTGGCCTGGTGGAACGATGATGGTGGTCACTGGGTAAGGGGGTCCTGCTTGGCGCCGCACACTACGGCAGTAGTTCGAAACCTTGTTGGTTTGTACGTGGGTGGCATAGTTGACGATGTAGTTGTACCCCAAAGGTGCCAAGTCCACAAGCTGGTTGCCCCTGGCCACCTGCTGCTCCAGATAGTCACAAATGCTGGCTTCATAGGCTGTCCAGGAGCCATCGTCATTCAGCCACTCCCAGACAATGCCCCGGCCCGGGGCTGAGAGCTGGGAAAACAGGTGCCTCCGCACAGCGCGCATGGTGCCTGTTTTGTAAGGAATATTACAGATAAATGGTTAATCTGCTAGCACCCCCAAACAAATAGAGTTTTAGTTTTTTCTACAACCAAGTTAAATTAATAATGATCACAGTATATAGAGGGGTCATGGTGCCATTTGACCTAAAGTCTGGCATGGTTGGTCTTCCCAAATTCTGGGTGAAGGAC